>CAJHNH020001173.1:0-32500 GCA_905116865.2 Candidula unifasciata
ATTCATGACTCATTCATTGATTCTTTGCGTTTCTTAAATGTCTTTTTTTATTTTATAGGCCCATCTCTTCCTTTGTCGACCTCTTGCCTTGTAACCTGATGTTCTCACGTAGTATCCTCTGGCTGCTGGCTGATAGTTGTACCCTTCTGACCAGATGGTCGAGCCATTTGATTCTTTGAAGTTCTATAAAATCAATTACAGTAATTGTTTTTTCGCTGGTTGCTCTGTCTCTTCCTGGTTTCGACGGACGATCGAATGAACGAACATTGTACCTAAAGGAGACAAATTGGGCACATATTTACAGTTGTATTTCACCGACAAAGCATGTTATGTTCACAAAAGAAGGAGAGGAAGAAGAAGAGGAGAAAGAAAAACAGAAAGAAGAACAAGAAGATGATGATGATGAAGAAGAAGAAGAAGTAGTATAGTAGTTGTTGTTGTTGTTAGGGTTGTAGTGCTATTAGTAGAAGGAGAGGATGAAAAAGAGGAAGATGAAGAAGACAAAAATGAAGTAGTAGTCGTAGTAGTAGAAGTAGTAGTGGTAGTGGTAGTTGTCGTAGTAGTAGTATAAATAGTAGTACTAGTAGAAGTAGTAGTAGCAGTAGTAATAATAATAGCAGTAGTAATATTATTATAAATAGTAGTAGTAGTAAAAGTAGTAGTAGCAGTAGTAATAATATTAGTAGTAGTAGTATTAGAATAAATAGTAGTAGTAGTAGTAGTAGTAGTAGTAGTAGTAGTAGTAGTAGTAGTAGTAGTAGTAGTAGTAGTAGTAGTAGTAGTAGTAGTAGTAGTAGTAGTAGTAGTAGTAGAAGTAGTAGTATCAGTAGTAATGACAATAGTAGTAGTAGTAGTTGTAGTAGTAGTAGTAAAAAAATATAATAATAAGGAGAAAAGAAGAAGAAGAAGAAGAAGAAGAAGAAGAAGAAGAAGAAGAAGAAGAAGAAGAAGAAGAAGAAGAAGAAGAATACAATGAAAAAAGAGTAGGAGGCGGAGGGGGAGAAGAATGTTGCATAACAACTGACCGGAATATGTAGAAACAATTTAAACAACAGATCTCCCTTGATACTTCTGTCCAGCCCAGACTTGCCGCCTATGATATCCTCAAACCTGACCACTGAGGTGTACAGATTGCAGTCCAGACGGGGCAAGACCTGGAAAAAAGGTCAGTACCACAGCTGACTTCCACAGCTAATATATTAAATGGTCCACCTAACGTTTCCCGACCTATCTTCAGACTGGCTGACCTTTCATTCATACTTTCTCAGACTGGTCCACGCCAGAGGGGTGTCAGGTTCTATCCCAATATCCCCCCCCCCCCAATCCCCCAAACAGACTGTCGAATATTTTAGTGAGAGCTTCAAGTTTTACGGCCTTGAGATTAAATTCATCACCATCATCATCATTCCGTAACAATGCCTGTCGTTTGGTCATCAATTTCTGTTGACTGAGCAGCTCTCTCCACCTTTGGCGGTCAGTTGCGATGGACTTCATGGTTGCATGCTTAAGGCCTGCCCAGTCAGGCAGAATATAAAACCAGGTCTTTCTAGGTCTGCTTCTTATTCTCTTTCCCTCTACTGAGCCCTGCATTATTTATTTTGAGAGGCCGTTAGATCTTATTACATGTCCATACCATTGTATTTTTCGACTTTTCACTGTAGTTAAATGAGGTTCATAGTTGCCAATTTGAGAACAAACTACAAATCTTCGGTTGTAATGTTATTTTAAATATTGCATTCGCCATCGAAAGTGGAGAACCATCAAAGATATGGAACAAATGTTAAATGCATCTAAAAAAAACATGTAAAAGAAAAATCATGAAATTACGTGATGAAATACCAAAAAAGTGAGATTTAAAAATATGTTTTGACAAAAAAACTGTATAGACGGTAGTAAGAAAAATATGGTGAAGATATATTGGGAAAACTCTGAGACGAGATGAGCAAAGAATAACAAAACAAGCACTAAAACGTTATTACGAGAGGCTAAAAATTTTGGGCCGAACTCTGTGTCAGAGAGTAGCATACAATAGAGCAGGGTGAAGAGATAGAACACGTTTCATGAAGATTATGATGATGAACACATGCTGTATCCTCTGCACAATTATTCATGAGATGTTGCAGTTTGCAGCTTGAGTTTTCTGCCGTGTGAGGTAGGTTGCTGTCTGACACCAGTCCACTTTAGGGTCTTCTTTTACGTGGTTCTCCCTACATAGCTAACTGATCAGTTTTCTATACATTGTGGTAGTATCTACTGCATGGTGACTGTATGGGTGTCTAAACGGTTCACATCTCTCTGCCCAGGTTATGAAATGGATACGAGGATATCGCTAGGGTAGGGCTAGAGAGAGAGAGAGAGAGAGAGAGAGAGAGAGAGAGAGAGAGAGAGAGAGAGAGAGAGAGAGAGGGAGAGAGAAAGAGAGAGGGACTGCGTGTGTGAGAGAGAGAGAGAGTGGTTGGGACAGTGCGAGAGAGAGTGTGTGCTTGCTTACTTGTTGTACCACACTATGACATCACACAAGCGATAAACACCCGATGACACAAAGTGCCACCATGTGGATGAGGATCACCCTCGGAGAGGTCCCAGAAACATCTTTCAGCGGTTGTGGCCACAATTGTGGCCCAGCTATATTCAGGGCCCCCCGGCAAAAGTCAGGGAGGGGCTTCAAGTAACGAAAAATTTCATCCCACTAGGGCATGATTGCCACAAAGAGCAAGAGAGAGAGAGAGAGAGAGAGAGAGAGAGAGAGAGAGAGAGAGAGAGAGAGAGAGAGAGAGAGGGAGTAGAAGAGTAAGAGAGGATGAGAGAGATTAAGACAGTGAGAGAAAGTGTGAGAAGTTGATTGAGAGTGTGAGATAGAGTGACAGCAAGTGAGAGATAGACAGAGAGGGAGTGAATGAGTGTGTGTGTGTGTGTGTGTGTGTGTGTGTGCGTGCGCGCGCGCGTGCATGCGTGATTTAAAAGTCTAATGAAATCAATATCCAAAGTAGAAATGGCACCTAGCTCAAACACGTTCACTTTCTATAAATTCCCACAGAACGTTAATGTTGTTAGTCCACTTCTGGACTTAAGTCTTGTCTCACAACTTGAGTATTTCCGTTTTACAGATGTGGTTTATATATATCCAGACTGATGGTTCTTCGCCTCTCAGGCAGACACACTATCGCTTCCAATGAAACACCTTAATTAGTGCTGGGTGGGGTGAATCTATAGCATCCCCCCCCCAATCCCAACAGCAACACAGCGGGGTCCTTTAACCCAAAATAGGGGTCTAGATACTTGGTCCAGGCTAACTTTACTAATAGTAAACTGACAAATGCTAACAGAACATCTCTCAGGAAGGTAAGGGGAAGAGCAACGAAGAGATGGATAAATGGTGGAGACAAACAAATCCATCTTCTAAGCCCATCGAAGAGCGCAAGAAAACCACGACACTGGGCTACAACCTGGTATCTTTGAGACGACAAAATCATGACAATGGGCTACAGCCTCGTATCAGTGAGACGACAAAAGAAGCGCAAGACAAATACAGAAAATCACGACACTGTGTTATAAATGGTATCAGTGGGACGAACAAGAAGAAAAAGAAGACAAACACTACGTACCATAATGTCTCGGTAGACAAAACCACGCCTCCCCCATAAGGGAGATGTTTTAGGATACTCCATTGTGCTGGTACTGGAGACGCCGCTGACAGTCCATGCATCATACAGACGTTCGTAGACTGGGTACACCCCTGCGTGAAAGGGCGGCACCATATAACCATACGCCATTGGTAGCTTGTGTTCCTAATTTGGAAAAAAGATAACATGGAATGTATTGACATAGGTTATTGCTATATAAAAGTCAGATGTGTTTTGTTTCCCCCTTTGATTTGAGGATCAGCTGTGCTCAAACATGAGTGACTGTAGCTGATTCACAAAACCTGCTGAGTAAGGTTGAGACAGGTATGCTCGGGGCAGAGTGGCACACATCGCTTCAGAAGTATCGGGTAGTTAGCGTTTAAAAAAAATATTTTCTCTAGGTCATGCAGGTGTGCTGAGAAACGAACAGACAGATAGACTGGCTGGTTCTTTACGTCTCGTCTGATGTATGACAAGCTATATGTGGTCATGGCCCTCTTGTGAACAGTGCAGAGGCACATTTGGATTATTGTGATCTGAAGAGAATGGTGCAAAAAGGGCGCTGAGGAAATACCATGGATCGGGCCGATACTCCACACTTATAGGAAATGTGAGATGGACATACAGACTGCTAATGGCACCATAGGAGTTGGGAATCTTCGTTGGCTGCTTAGGATGGGGATGGAGCGCATTTGGGAATGCATCGAGTTATGTGACGGTTCGTGAAACTCAACTCACCTCAAACATTATAAAAATGACTGTTGAGAATTATGTAGACAGAACTTAAAACGAACACCCAACAAAAAACAATTACAACTGTCATTCATCATCATCAACATCATCATCATCATCATTATAATCATCATCATCCAGCCACCACAGTCATATCTATCATCATTGTAAAATACAACTCTACTACCACTACTACAAATACGACACCACCACTATTACTTCTACAACTGCTTCTAATACTACTACCACTGCCACCACCAACACCACTATTACTACTATTCCTGCCATCACCAATACTACAACTACCACCACTACTACTATTATCGCCACCACAACTAGTACTACTACTACTTCTACTACCACCACCACTACTGCTATCACCACCACCACTATTACTATTACCACCACAACTACTACTGCCCCCACCACTACTATTACTACCACCGTTACTACTACACTACTCACCACTACCACTACTACTGCAACTACCATCACCACCACTACTACTACTACTACCACAAGTACTTCTACTACCACCAGAACTATTATTACTACTATTACTACTACTACTGTTGCTACTAATATCACTACTAATACTACTACTGCTGCTGCGGCTACCACTATAGCTGCTGTATCTACTGACACTGCTTAATTACTAATTCCGCTAAAAAATCGAGAGACTAATACATTTTAGAAATAAATCATTTCAAAAAGTGCGATGCTTAATGTATAAATATGAGCCCTTTATATATGTGATTTACTGAAGCGATGGTAACAGTTACAGCTCGAGGTTATGACCAAAAGGGTTGAACAAGATAAACAACGCAATAAAAAGAAAGCTAACAGCCCTTATAGGAAATTACGTCAAAAGCCACCCACCTGAGCAAATTGGATGTTCTTATCAATAGCTTGTCTGATCCTTGAACTGTTGTAGTTCAGCAAACGGTCATGTCGATAAAGATGATTAAACCACAGAAAATGTTTGGCTAATGCTGCAAGCAAACACACATAAATAGATATATTACCGACTTTATTAACTATCTCAACAGGCGTTTCAACGGTGGTTTGCTGTCTATGTTTATCATTGACAGCTTTCTTTTGTTTTCTTGCCAACTTCAGCTTCGATTCACTCACAGCTCGAGGCAAACCTATCTCAGAACGGTGATTGGCAGAGGACACATTTCTACGTTCCAGCAATGTATACGGCTCAGAAGTATAATTTCTGACTATTAAATAGCACATCATCATCATGTAGCAGGTCCTTTGCAGAACGTCGCTCTCATCACGGGCTGCCTGAAAGAAACTCGGTCTCTCGCCAGTTCTCCCGCCTCATGCACTTACATACTCAAGGAGTCACTTATATCCTGTGCCCATCTGTCGGTCGGCCCCTGCCCCTCCTTCCTGGTACCATGCCTTCTGCTATAACCCCCCCCCCCCCCCCAAATCCGCCATAGCACTTGATATGACCAAAATATTTCAGCTTTTGAGACAAGTGCTGTTTATTAGCCAGCTTTCCTTGATGGTCAGATCTTTCAAGATGTCAGTATTTCTCCTCTTCTTTGTCCATTATATTCTGAGAATCTTTCTGTCGCATTTCACCTCAAAAGCCCGATTTTCTTCCTTAACCACTGACATCTGTATGTTGCTAGAGAGAAGATGAATGCTCTCAAAATTTAAATTCTGTTTTTCCTGTCTGGTGATAGACCATAGACTTTTAATGCTGTTTAATCTTTGCATTGCTATGGCCACCCTCCTTTTGGTTTCTGCAAACAGTCTCCATTGCTATTTATTAAAGAGCGTAGATATTCAAAGTTTTTGACATATTTTAATTTCTTCATCATTTATTTTTATTCTTGGGTGACAGCCAGTTTTGTCTGTGGACATTATTTTCGTTTGCTTTGAATTCAAGAATAGGTTTTGATTTTCACCGTGTTTTTTTTTACATATGTAACTAAACTTTCTGTTACATCTAGAATGTTCGACTGGAGGACTGTGTCATCTGCGTAGCGGAGTTCTGGAATAGGGTTGCCACCAATTATGAGAAGTACATAACTGTCACAAGTCTGGTTAATGTGTTTTCTGCATATATTTTGAATAGGTATGGTAAGAGAAAACAACCCCAGCCCCTTTTGCACCTTGAACCAGTCCGATGTTTCACCGGCTACTCTGATGGCTGTTTGTTGTTCATGATATAGTTTTTTTTTTTAAATTAAATGCACCAAATGCGCTGGAAACCCCATACTTATCATAATACTCCACCATTTCTTATGTTGGATACAATCTAAGGCATTACATTAATTAATGAAACAAGCATGAAGATCTACGTTGTATTCGCGACCTTTTTCAAAAATTATTCTTACATTAAAGATTGATTCCTAGTTCATCTATCAGAAGCCCTCATATTTTAGTTTCCATTCACCCTTTCAGTCCTCTTCATGATAATTCGTAAGATGATTTTTGTAAGCATGACTTATTAATGCGATGATACGGCCGTTGGGGCATAGTTTCAGATTTCCTTTTTTTTTTTTTGGGAGAGGGATATACATTGTTCTTTTCCACGCTTTAGACCAAATGCCACAGATCTTTGTGCAGTGTGCAGGGAAGATTCGGACGCTGGCCTCGTTTCCTAGCTTTCAAAAGCACACTAAAGAATATAATCTCTTTTTTAAACAAAGCAAAAACAACAACAAAATCTAAACAATGAATACCGCACACCAACTACAGATTAAAATCGATAAAAAGAATTTAAACATGTCAAAGATTTTGAAAATATCAGCTTTGTAGCGAACAACAATGGCAACAGCACTAAACAGCATGAACAACCTATGGTACAACACCTGCAAGCGAGTTAATGTCACAATTTGAGATCATGCATCTTTTCCGTGGCAACTTATAGATGTTAATTCTCGTAAGTTAGTTACTTATCCTTTACAGGACGTTGCAGAACCAACCCCAGCATTTGTTGACTGTTTGTGGTCTTTCTAGGCAAATTTACGACCAGTAGTTTGCCACCGCTTCCTGGACGGTCGGCTTCTCGATTCCACTGTCAAAACTAACGCAAGGCGCCTGACCCGCAGCTGGGATCGAACCCGGTACCCCGGCATTACGAAGCGCGTTCGCAACGCCTAAGCCACAAACGCCGACTTTAATTCTCCAACTCAATCATTAAAGACAGAAATCTGAGCTTATGAAATGAAATACAATAGAAAGATTCTTTGAATGCCATGGATCAAGAAAAGAAAAACATATTAACATCCTACATGATCAGAAGATCGGGGAGATTGGCTTATAAACAGCATCCTGTCTCGAAAGCTGAGGTATTTAAGCAATATCAAATGTAACGGTGGCTTGGAGAGCACTGTGATGGACTGAACAGTTCTCGAAAAACAAGGCAGATGCAGAACTTCTGAAGGCGCAGAAGAAGCATTAGCTGTGAAAGCACACGGAGCTGGAGAATCGGCTGGAGAAAGAGACTTTCACCCATATCGTGACAAGAGCAACATTCTGTGAAGGGTTTGCTGAGGGATGATGATGATGATGATGATGTTGATGTTGATGATGGAGAACTTCAGGTTTCTCAGAAACTTATGATCAACTCCTTTCATGAATGGATGTCTGTTAGACTTGGGTGTGTGGATGCCAATGTGATGGCTTGTACTGACTTGGTTGTCACCGGTATGAAGCTTTGACTTCGCCATTGTGTCACTCGTTAAGATGATTAAACCAACCAGAGAATTGTTAGGCTAATGTTGCAAGCAAACATACATAAATAAATATAATATATTACAGACTCTGAAGAAGCACAGAAAACAGACACACATATCTAGTTCGGTCGTGGACAGACAGACAAGACTAGCATTGTTACTGCCATGGTCTTGCGCGAGTTCCCTCCCTTCCTCCTCATCATCATCATTTGCCGACCCGTTTAGGGAGATCGAGTTAAAAAATAAGTGACTGTTTCAACCAGCCAGTAATGAGGACTACCCCAAATACAACAACAGGAGAGACGGCTAAATAAATAGCTTTCACATGCGATACCTAAGAATAATTCTTGGCATCAAGAAGCAGGACAAGATTACAAACACTGAGGCATAAAGTAAAGATCCCTTTTCACGCCTTTCGGCGCATCGGGCATATGGGCAGAGCGTCCCATATTTTTACAGACCATCAGCACTCTGTGGGTAATGTGGTCAGCATTACGCCGGCTGTCTTTACTTTCCCAGGACAGCCCATCCTGGTACCCATTTTAGGCTGGGTCGACCTGCGACGTCCCATACCACGACAAAGATCCACGCAGCCTGCAGTGGGTTTCGATCGCGGTATGCTGGCTCACGAGTCGGACTCGCAAACTGAGGCATAAAATGAAGAGGTATTACAACAGTTTTGTCAATGCTCCGTTTAGGAAGCCTCAAGTGGCTGAGTTACACCTGGAGAGTTGAGGATGGCAGAGTCCATAAGGACATCCTTTATGGTGAACTAAAGATGGCAAAAGCTGTAGAGGCCGGCCTCCACTACGATATAAAGACGTGCGCAAGAGGGACATGAATGACACAGTTTTGGAGGTCGACTCATGGGAATAAAATGCCATGGACCGTGTTCTGTGGAGGGGGCACATCAGGAAGGGAATGAGAATGAAGGAAGAAATGACTGCAGAGAGGATGGGAGTTGAGCGTCTGAGAAGAAACAGACTTAACACAAATGTTGACAACAACGGTCCTGAAATCCTATGTGACCACTGTGGAAGGCTTTTCTTAACGCGGGCAGGTCTTGCTAGTCACACTCGCCATCGCCATGGGCTGTGAGTCCCATGCCTCCCTAAAGAGCAATATAACACTATCATATGGAAAGACGGAAAGGTTCCTGTCAATCAGTCAATTACAAAAATCAATTACTTATTTACTGATTTAAGAAAAAACGTCATATTGGTTGCACCCACAGATGCTCCGTCTCAAGCGGAATATGTCCCAAGGTGTTAACTGTATCCGTCGGTCTCTTCCTCTCGCACGTCTATTTTTGCCTTGTCCACACCAAATTCATCGTTCATACATTCTTACACATTTGGTTCATATAACCACGTGCCTTAATTATTCTTCTCTGTCCAGTACCAGTGTTCCCCGTAGCTATCACTTTTGCAACCAGAAAATCCGCTCTTTATTTGCCTCGCACGCCTGCATCTCCCGGAAAGGTTATCCATGTGATTCATGTAATGTTGACAACACAAGATCCACCCCTCCCCCCCCCCCCCAAAGAAAAGTAATAAGTATAGCGGTTCTCCAGTGTCATATAGTTTTTCAGAGAAATACGTACCCACTAGTTCCCTGTCCCCCGCCTGTTCCTCCTTGTTCCCTGTCATGTAGTACCCACCAGAAAACCCCAGGTTGTAGGTGAATCCTGGAACTAGTTTCCGTATCTTCTGCTGGCTGGCAACCATTGCCTACGGTAATAAATACATTGTACGTAAATTAAAATGACAAGAAAAACTGTCATACCGAATAAACTCTCCCAGTCCAGAGCTCCAGGGCCCAAATTGAAGAAAGAAGGAATAGACATGCGCCGCCCTAACAAGCATGTCATAAAAGGCGACTAATTAAAGGGTTGTTAAAATTTGACACTTTTGGTGGAAAGGCAGAGATAGCGCAGCCTAGCTGTAAACCTCAATATAACTTGGAATCGCTAACTTAGAGTATACGCAACTGAAGAAGAAGAAGCTAAAGAAAAAAGAAAAAAGGAGGAAGAGGAGGAGGTGAAACAGAAGGAAGAAGAAAATGCCATAGCAGCAGCAGTAGAAAAAGGAAGAAAAAAGATAGGAAGAAAAGAAGAAGAAGAAGAAGAAGAAGAAGAAGAAGAAGAAGAAGAAGAAGAAGAAGAAGAAGAAGAAGAAGAAGAAGAAGAAGACAGAGTAGGAGGAAAAAAAAGTTAAAGAAGGAATAATATTAATAAATCGAAGAAAAAGAAGAAGGAGAAGAAGAAGAAGCAGAAGAATAAGAAGCACAAGAAGAAGAAAAAGAAGAAGAAGAAGAAGAAGAAAAAAAAAACAGAAGAAGAACAAGAAGAAGAAGAAGCAGAAGAAGAAGAAGAGGTACTTAATTTAAAACTTACCCCTGACGTCACGACAACGTCACGGGAGATATTCCCAATAAATTCTAGGGTGTTCAGGTTGTAGTTTCTCTCGATTTATCTACAGCAAAGTTTAGGGTTAGGGTTAGGGTTAGGGTTAGGGTTAGGATTAGAAGACACTAGATAAGCACTCAAAAAAAAAAAAAAAAGCACACTTCCACCCCTTTAAATAATGGACTGTCAGGTCAGCTGTGGATTTCCCACGGGGATTTCGTGTTTGGGGTACGTTATAAATTAAGAACCGAAGAAGAAGAAGAAGAAGAAGAAGAAGAAGAAGAAGAAGAAGAAGAAGAAGAAGAAGAAGAAGAAGAAGAAGAAGAAGAAGAAGAAGAAGAAGAAGAAGAAGAAGAAGAAGAAGAAGAAGGAGAAGAAGAAGAAGAAGAAGAAGAAGAAGAAGAAAAAGAAGAAGAAGAGGAAGCAGAAGGAAAAGGAGGAGAAGAAGAACAAGAAGAAAAAGAAGAAGAAGAAGAAGAAGAAGAAGAAGAAGAAGAAGAAGAAGAAGAAGAAGAAGAAGAAGAAGAAGAAGAAGAAGAAGAAGAAGAAGAAGAAGAAGAAGAAGAAGAAGAAGAAGAAGAAGAAGAAGCAACAGAAAACACATAATATAAACCTGTTTTATTCTCTGCTTACCTGTGCATCTTTGACCAGGGTTCGAATCCCGGTATTTCCAACGAAGATATCATCAATGTCCACCTGAAGCAGGCGGGTCAGCGGCAACCCCAGCAGACCATTGGTCAAGTATGTGATAGCGTCCGTGGCAATGATTGAATTTAGCCAGAAATCCAGGTTGTGTCCAAGAAGAATCCGCTGAATCCCGTCAATGAGACCTGTTAGTGTAAAGGCATTGGAAAAATATATTCCAGCCAAGCAAAAGATATTAAGTAGAATTTCTACACGCATTGCTTTGGAGGTAGGGTAGTATTAACTTGATCTTTCTTTCATGTGTGTTGGTGTTTTTGGAAAAGAAAAAGCAGACAGATTAACTGGTGAACTGATTAACTTTAAAGTGGATGTACTCATGGTCTGATAGAAGAGACTGAACAATGCAAAACAGCCTAGAAAGAAGTTGAAGTTTGAAATTTGAACAACGGAGTAACATCGTGGCACACGGGTAGCAACCCATAAGTGCTCCTTTTTTTTCTAACTCAAGTCTCTGTCCGAAGAAGTTCAAACCAGTGCACACAGCCTAGAAAGAATTGTGCAGTGCAAAGTGACAATTAGACAACCGATGGTACTGTTGGAATTTTAACTCTACGACGGCTGTTAAAGTTTGCTCAGGTGACTGGGTCACACCTGGAGAATGAAGGGTGGCAGAGTCCTTAAGGACATCCTCTATGGTGAGTCAAAGAAGGGTAGAAGTGACGATGCCGACGAATAAAGATGTGTGCTAGCGGGACATGAATGATACATGCATGAGGGTGTGCTCGTGGGAACAAAATTCCATCGACCGTGTTGTGTGGAGGGGCACATCTAGAAGGGAATGATAAAGAAGGAAGAACTGAATACAGAAAGGATGAGAGCTGAGCGTCTCACACTAAACACCAATGTTGACAACAATGGTCCTGAAATCCCATGCTACAATCGTTGCAGACGTTGCTTAACGTGGGCGGGTCTTGCTAGTCACACTCACCATCGCTATGGACTGTGAGTCCCATGCCTTCTCATAGCGCAGTATAACACTATCGTCTGGAAAGACTGAAAGGTGCCCTTGATAACCAAATTCAGCACTCAGAAATAATTATTTGAGAATATCACCGATTACTGTCTGCCTCTTCTCTCAAGTTCAATCAACCATCTGCTCCCATATTTTCAAGTTACCAACGTTGCCCAACGGTCTGTTGAAGGCTAGTGGAGGGAATGTTGAATGTTGAATTAACAATCGACATCACAGCACTCAAAACACTACAATAAGTGCTCCGTCCCCACCTTCAGCATCAAGCAATGAGTTTCAATCCCTATAGCACCAGTAGACGTTTGAATGTATATCTGTATCCTTCCCTTGAGAGTTGAGCGTCGGCCACATGTCCTGGTTACTCTTCGCAGCGCCATTCTCCTCATATGGTTATGATCTATCTGCGCATCCGCACTGTTAACTCGTTCCCAAAGGACTCTTAGAATTTCTAGCTTGTTATACACCAATTCACCAACAAGTGGTGCAGAGCCGGTCAGTCTATCTTCCTGCTCATTTCCCAACACACCGGCATAACCTGGAGAAAATAATCCAAAGGATGCTACCAGGGACCTCTGAAGTGAAATGGAGGGAAAAAGTACCTATATATTTTTAGGTACATATATATGTATATCCCCTGACATTGTGAAAGAACTTGCGTTTCTCAGTGATCATGAGAGTTAGTGATTAGTGATTAGATTAGTAGTTAGTGATTAGAAAGGATTATCATCACAGCACTCCGGACAGACCCATAGGTGCTCCGATCTCCTCCTCAAAAGCTCTCCAAGTGTAAAACGACTGATGACGCCTGTTCTGTGTTGGTTAATGAACCGTCTTGTCCTCTCAGTGAAATGTTCATTTCTTGCAGCTCCAGACTGCACCTCCATGTCCATCAGTTTAGACATGGATATGGAGTCATGTCCCCTGACGTGCTCCTCGGTAGGGTAAGAGCCGAGCATAGCATTGATAACATCACTTCTGTTCAGTACTGGGCCAGCCATAGCAATGATGATGATGATGTTGATGATGGAGAACTTCAACCATGAGTGTTATACTGTCGGCAGCGTCACTACCAGCAAAAAAGAAGGAGGGGGGTGATGGAGGGGGGAGATGAAGCGTGGGGGCGACACCATCCCCTACGTAAAACTTCAGTTGAACACAAAACAGATATCTAAGCCTCGATCCCCGATGGGTTCAAACCATAAAAAGAGATGAAACTTTATTACAGATTATGGAAATCGTCTTTTGGCGACTCTGGACACACTAAAGATACAAGAAGCAGGGAATAAACGGTGAAAAGAAACAATGAAATTAATAATCTGTTTAAATCAGCATTAACAGCCAGCAAAATGAGGGCTGAAATAACTAGGACATATTGATAGATGATAGAGAGACAAAAACTGTGTCCACAAGGAAGCTGAGTGGATGCAGACCAGGAAGACAGTGGAACGACAACATTTAGGCAGATCGTCAAGAATCTGGGTATTCGCCGTGGTTTAGCGACTAGATGTTCGCCTGTGAATGGGAAGATCGTAAGTTCGGGTTCTGACGGATTCGAACTTTTGTTCAAAAGTTACCTTGGCTCGCCTGTCGAAACAGCCTTGACTGGGTGCCAAGTGTAGTCCTGGGAAGTCAAGACAGCCGGGGTGGTGCTTCACCCATCACACGCAGATTGGTCTATAAATTACATGTCGAGAACCCACGAGGGATCCCCAAAACCACCCGAAGGCGTGGAAAAGGGTCCTTAACTTTTACTTACAAGAACTCGGAGTCACCGACTGGAAACATGTGTTAATCACAGAGAATGGATGCGTGTGATATCTGTAGCAATCAGTCTACTGGCAATACATCGACCTGGCTACTTCGAGATGCTAAGATAAGTGATTGTATGAATTTGTGTGGTATTGTTTTATTTATGTATGTGTTGATGAAGGCTCTATAGTTGCAACGTTCACGTTCTGTTTGTGTTCGTTATATTGTGAAGCTTGTTGATATACTTTTCGTTCAGTTTTATATCTTTTCTTGATATCTGTAGCAATGAACCTCAAGGGTCGGAAAGCTGAAGATGACGAAGTATACTTCTACTAAACAATCGCACAGTTACGCACAGGATAAAATAAATAAATAAATAAATAAGTAAACTCTCAGAGACAACTAGAAAATTCGCGGATAAATAGCTCAGCGAAGGCAAAGAAATAATTACCATAAATACTTCATTACACGGCGCAATCCAGGAAAATTGAACAGCTTTATTTACATTTTCGAGTGACGTCCCTTACCATAGCCTCTCATCTGCCGACGAATCTCACATTTCCGGGTCAATTCCTGGCCAATTTACTTCCTGACACGCGTGTCAGAGTTTCTACTCTTCTAACGCGTTACGGATATTTTGTGACAGAAATCACGCCACAGATAAGTTATTTTATGTATTCATGTTTCCACCGTGTGGGTACCGGGCACCCTTGTGGGGGGTTGGGGGAGGGGGGAAACAATAGATTCACTTCCTCATCAGAGCTGACAAATTGGGAGCTCCCTTCGAAGTCTAAGTGCATCTACAAGAAAGACAAAGAACGAACAGTCTGCATATAAATACATCACATCTGTAAAACGGATGTGCACGCAACACCAGGTTCTGAAAGACGACGAAAATCCGTTGGTGGCTGAATACCCAGAAATCTCCGCGGGAGTTTACAGCCAGTGAGAGGAAAGAAGAAGAAGATGTGTTTTCTTCTTGTAATCATTGCAGCATCCGATTGTGTCAGATGCTGATGAAGACATTGTAGCCGCAACGTTTGTTTCGTCATTTGTGATTGTGGTGTTGTGAAGCTGATTGGTTCTATTTCTTGTTTAGATCTGTTATTTTTTCCCCATCGTATTTATGATGCCAGGCTCTTGTACAATCAATCAATCAAACAAATATTCAATCAATCAGTTAACCAGTTAATCAACCAATCAGTCAATATGTCAATCAATCAATCAATCAATCAGTCAATTTAATAATCAATCTATAGTTAATCGACCAATCAAGCATTCAATCAATCAATCAATCGGTCAATCAATCAATCAAATAATCGATTATTCGATATTTAGAATAATCTATCGATCAATCAGTCAATCAATCGAATATTCAGTTAGTCAAACAATCGATCAATCAGTCCATCAATCAGTTAATCAATCAACTAATCCATCAGTCAATCAGTCAGCCAATCAGTCAGTCAATCAATCAGTCAATCAGTCAGTCGATCAATCGATGTCAATCAGTCAGTCAAACAATCAGCATGTCCTTTACAGAACGTCGCTCTCCTCACGGCACACCCGAAATTATCTCTTTCTCTAGCCAATTCTCCAGCCCCATGTGCATTCAATGCCAATGTATCTTCAACATCCAGTTTCCACCTTCACGGTGGTCTGTAGCTGCCTCGTTTACCAGACACTGCGCCCTCCATCTGCGCCCCCCTATAAACCACCAAGCCGCTTGAGGTGGCCAAAATACCTTAGCCTTCGGGACAGGGTGCTGTTTACGAGTCAATTCTCATTGATGTTCAGGTCGTGAAGGATGTCGAAGTTTTCCTTCTCCTTGGTCAAGTGTTTTTAAAGAAAGTTTCTGTAACATTTCAGTTCAAAGTTCAGATTATTTTTTCTTCAAAATAAAAAAAAAATAAAAATCTGGGTTGGAAGATAATGATTTTGAAAGCTATGTTGAATGTTGAATTTTGAATCGATATTCAGCACTCGTGACATTCCCATAAGTGCTCAGTCCTCATCTTCAGCAGCAATCAAAGAGTTCCAATTCCGATGGTACCAGTAAACATCTGACTGTAAATCCGTATCATTGTGATGAGGTGCTTTGCATGGTATCCACGATTACATTGTGGCAAGCAGAAAGTCCGTGCAACACGGGACAGCACGAGATACTTGTGCCTAGTCGAGTAAGCAAGGGGCAGCCCGAGCTAGACTCGGGAGCAGTTGATCAACAGAAGTCAGAGAAGACGGTTGTAGTAATTGAAGATGTCGTCTTTATGTCGCGCGAACGGTTAGTGTTCGAATATGTCGCGAGTGATAGAAGTGTGAATAATGTTTGAACGTGTGGAATAAATGGACCAGAATAAACTGATAGAATCTACAAAGAAGCCGAGTGGAGTTTGTGTTGTCAACCCTAGACGTTAAAGCAGTGCAAGTTTTGTAGCAGTAAACATCCAGAGAGTGAGCCGTGACGAAAGTCAATATGTAGTGAGCCAAGGTACATTTCAAGTCAAGTCAATATTTATTTAAATCATCCATCCTCTGAGTGTTGAGCGTCGGCCATATCCCCTGGTAACGCCATTCTCCTCAGACAGTAATGATCTATCTGCACTTCAGCACTGTTTACTCAATCCCAAAGGGCTCCCGTAATATTTGACTTGTTATACATCAATATAATGTTGACGATATAAATACGATTGTGCCATAAGCTGGCTACTATATGATGAAGATTATGATAATGACGATGGCAGGAGCAAGATGATGATAACAATATGTTGCAATAGATCTGCAGTTTCAGGCGATGCTGACGAACTAATTACAAACATTAAAGTATTTCTTACCTCGATCATGGACAGCAATGACGCAATCAAACAGCGAGGTATTCCCACGATTTCCTTGCACTCCGGCGAAAGAGGAAAACACCAGAGGGGTGTATTTTTCATGATTTGTTATGAATATTGCCCAATCAGAAGACGGCAAAGGCTCCAAAAATATCTGGTTACTCCTTGCCACCCGCCAAATATCTGATTCTGGATTGAGCTTATAATTTCTCAGACTGAAGTGACGTTTTATATGCAGAAGTTTATCACTAAATATTTCAACGCCTTCATATTCGTGTGTCAAAATAAGCATGCCTATTTTGAAGGCTCTACAGTAACTGTCCAAGTCATCCCTTCTGGTTGGTTCCATGCTTGCGTACGTGGAATAGTCGTCAAAAACGATCAACGAATACTTTGGTATCCCCAAGTCTTCCAGAACTAATGGCGGTAATTTATTTGACACACTTCGAAATTTATATTCAATTCTCTGGCGAGCGAAGAATTCTCCGAAAGAAGTAACAGATGGGTGACTGGTATTCAATAGAAAAATAAGCACATTTTTTAACATAATCTGGTGAGGCCTAAAGAACTCCAAGTGAGATTTGCCCACAGGGACCCTGCCTGTAAGTCTGTCGTTAAAATATGTTCCTAAAGGGTTCTCCTTAATCAAGTCCTCGTACAGATTAATATGATCGGAGGATGAGAACAGCGCATTCTTAAAGAACACTCTCTTTGTGTTCGAAGTTTCAGATGACACGAACGTACTGTTGGCCATAATCCACTTATGGGGGTTGTGAATTTGCGATGTGCTGATCAAAATCAAAACCGACCAACAGAAAATCCCTGCAATGAGCAGACATGTCATCTTTAACCTAGAGGATTTCTTCATGGAGTTTCTGCCCACGCTAGAGAACATCTTCATGAAAATCCGTTTGATATGCATCACCAGGTATCCATTTGTGGGGAATGATGTTATATCTAAAATAACACTGGTTTGTCTAAAATAACACTGGTTTATCTAAAATAACACTGGTTTATCTAAAATAACATTGGTTTATCTAAATTAATACTGGTGTATCTAAAAAAACACTCATTTTTTTTTTTTTAAATGGTTGGTCTCAGATTCTTGTGTCTCTTTGAACTGCACTGGTTTTATAAATGGTTTGTGTCAGATTATTGTGTCTTTTTTAACTATACTGGCTGTTTTAATGGTTGGTGCCAGATTCGTTTGTCTCTTTGAACTGCACTGTTTTTTTTTTAAATGGTTGGTGCCAGATTCTTGTGTCTCTTTGAATTGCTCTGGTTTTAATAATGATTGGTGCCAGATTCTTGTGTCTCTTTAAATTGCTTTGGTTTTAATAATGATTGGTGCCAGATTCTTGTGTATCTTTGAATTGCAGTGGTTTTTTTTTTAAAAATGGGTGGTGCCAGAATCTTTGTGTCTCTTTGAACTTTCATTCATGATTTATCGTAGGACGCTATAACCTATAACTCAACTTAAGTAGTAATTGTTGCTATGCTGTTTTGATTCAGTGTGGAAGACTGTGAACGTTTGGTGTCGCTGTTGGAATATGTATGTAGATTTTCTTTAAAACTAGGTAAAAGTATCATAGAACTACATGTAATCTGCTGTTGAATCATGATTCCTGGACTGTTTCTTCAGGGTGAACTGGTTAGAGGCGATTGTGTAACTGAATGAACAAAGTGGCAAGCTTCGCTGGGAAGGTCACGGGTAGGGAATGAACAGTCAGACAGATTGGCTGGATCTGCACCACTGGGTGGTAAATTGATATATGACAAGGCAGGTGTGGTTAAGGTCCTTTGGGAACAAGCAACGGAATCAGTAGAGAAACAAGATTATTATGGTTTGGAGAGAATAAGGCACCTGGGTATACCCAGAGGGTCTGGCCGGCTGACTACACTCAGAGGAAAGGCAAGACGGACATATAACCAGATTGTGACCGGCACCAGCACAATTGGAACTCTGCTGAAAATGAGGACGGAGCACGCATGGGAATACCCCGAGTGCTGTGATGTCAATTCTTGACTCAACTCAACTGTGTAACTGAATAAACATAGACGTATCTTCATCAGCTGTTCGTTATCGGTGTTGGTGTTTGGACATGTGGTAATGTGTACCTGTGAAGTCTGCATATAACTTCAGTCACGTAAGCCCCTAGAAGAGGGTCATTGCAACTATGTGTTACAAAAACACCACTCGTTCACGTCTCGAACATTACCAAAAGAACAATAGCTGTAGCCTTACGCCCCACAGGCAGATATTATAACGTGTGACAGCTACC
This sequence comes from Candidula unifasciata, assembly GCA_905116865.2. Classification (NCBI taxonomy): domain Eukaryota; kingdom Metazoa; phylum Mollusca; class Gastropoda; order Stylommatophora; family Geomitridae; genus Candidula; species Candidula unifasciata. Next base: position 19,004 of record CAJHNH020001173.1, read on the forward strand.
AGTTACTAAAACGACGATACGACTTCTCAGCAGCGAAGTACGAGGAAGAAAATATAACGTGATACCCTCCCTCTTCAGTGTAATCATGACCTGTTAACGCTTACTCATGTAAATTGATTACCCCTCACCACTGCTCTTATACCATATAATAATAATAATGATAATAATGATTAATAATACTAAATTAAACAACTGATATTTTGTATGACCTTGTGTGAACATATCATCCCTTAGCTGGTCCTTTGCAGAACGTCGCTCTCATCACGGTCTACTTGAAAGAAAACTGGTCTCTTACCAGATCTCCCTCCTAGTGAAATTTTCTACCCAAAGTGTCACTTATATCCTACGCCCATCTTCGTACTGGTAGGTCCCTGCCCTTATTTTCTGGCACTATACCTTCTCCTATTATTCTTTCCAAAGCGCTGCAAGGCTAAAAATAGTTCTTTACTATGTTACATTTGACTTATCAATGGTTTATAAACAATTCCATTCTATATACAAGAACGATGTTATCAGGAAGGGAGTCTGCACAGAACCAATACTGAACTTTACAGGTAGACAACAAACCAAATGGTTTGGCCATGTAACACGATTGACAGCAGACAGGACACCACATAGAGCAATGTTATACGGATAAAGTGGTAACAAAACTGCTGAGCGACAACGCATAACATAGACCGCAGAAATATCGTAGACACTGAAGAGTACTTTATACGAAGCGAACAGAAGGTCCGGTTCCAGAGATTTCTTCATGACCTGACGCCGCGAGGCATTGCACCAGTAGAAATACAAAGAAGTATATTGAAATAATTCTATACTATATGAAAACTGACTCTGGGTGTTCAAAATAAACGATACTGAAAAGACAGCATTACACAGAGTAACAATTGACTAATTACAGAGCGATAACTGACCTGTAACTGAGTAAAAACTAAGTTGCCACTGAGCAATAACTGACTAGTTACTGGGCAAATACTGATTTGTTATTGGGCAAAACCTGATTTAAAACGGATTGGATACTGGCTTATCACTGAGTTTAAAAAAAAAAAAAAAAACAGAATTGTTACTGATCAAAAACGACTTATTACAGAGTAAAAATTGAATGTTTTAAAGAAAAAAAAAAAAGATTTATTACTGACTAAAGCCTGACTAGTTACTGAGCAAACACTGACTTGTTACTCATTAAAAACGACTCATTCCTGAGCAAAAACTGACATATTACTGAGTAGTTAGTTGCAGTTGCAATTTGATGGTAAACGGGTGGGCTTATATTTTCTCCCATAATTTTGTGCCAGCAAAAACCACAGAAGATACCATTTGAATTTTGCAGTCTCGGCAAAAGCCAGCAGCATACATACGTATTAAATGCGCATAGCAGCCGTCAGATGTACCGACACAAACATTCCGCAACCGAAAACGCAGTTCTACTGAGATTGGGAACAAAAATGTTGTGTCCTAAATCATCATGAAGCAGGTTCTTTGCTGAATCTCGCTCTCTTCACGGTCTGCGTGAAAGAAACTCAGCCTCTCGCCAGATCTCCCGTCTCATGCCACTTTTCTACCCAAAGCGTCACTTACATCCTGTGTCCATCTTTGTGCTGGTCGGTCCCTGCCCCTCTTTTTTGGCACCATACATTCTGCTAGTATTCTTTCCAATCTGTCATGGCACTTGATTTGATAATAATATTTAAGTTTCCACGACAAAATACTATTTACTAGGCAATCTTCCCTGATGTTTAGATCTTTCAGGATGTCAGTACTTCTTTTCTTCATCTCTCATGGTATACTGAGAATCGTTCTGTAGCATTTCAGCTCAACAGCTTCCAGTGTCTTAATTATTGGGTGTCCTTAATACTGTAACGGACCCTTTTCCACCTCTTCAGGCGTATTGGGCATGTAGGGCTAGACCTATATTTTATAAACCAATCGGCACTCACCAGTAATGTGGCATGTCTCACGTCAGCGGCCTTTACTTCCCAAGACTGCACCTGGTACCCATTTAAGATGGGTCGACCTGAGAGCCAAGTTAATTGAAAAAAACAACAACACTAACCCACAACCTTCCGATTAGCGGGCGGGCATCAACACGACGGCACCCTCCAACGCACTGTATGAAAACTTGTGTCTATTGTACCTACAGAACAATATACCACACATGTAAACGGGATTGTCAGATGGAGGTTTAAATAATAACGCATCCAGTGACAAACACATCCCAAGAAACACACCTGGGTATGTCGCCTGGTGAAGGTAATGGAAGTTAAAGTAATTTTCCTTACATATATACAGCCAGGTGACGATTTTTTAACTCTTATCAGTTACATTTAGTGACAAACACATCCCAAGAAACACACCTGGGCATGTCGCCTGATGAAGGTAATGGAAGTTAAAGTAATTACATTACACGTATACAGCCAGGTGATGCATTTTTAACTCTTACTAGTTATTTGCAGTAGCGCGTATTTTAGTCAAAACCATACAGATGTGTCAGTACGAGAGGATTAATTCCATTGCATATTGTTCTACTGCAGAAATTGTTTTCTCTCTCTCTCTCTCTCTCTCTCTCTCTCTCTCTCTCTCTCTCTCTCTCTCTCTCTCTCTCTCTTTCTTTCTGCGTGTGGGTGTCACTGCTGTCTATCTCTCTTTCTACTCTGATTTTTCTCCAGCTTTCTCATTCGTATCCCCCTCTCTCTCTCTCCTGTCGAGCCCTTTCTCTTTTCTTTACCTTTGTCTCATCTCTACCTTTCTGTCTCTTTCTCTGTGTCATGTCTTTTATATCTTTCTCCTGCCTATCTCTCGCTTATCATTCCTCTATCCTGTCTCTCTATCTATTTCCCATTTATGTTTCTATTTTATCTTTTTCTATCTCGCTATTTTCTCTCTCTCTTTCTCACATTCTCTTTCTTGCTCTCTCCTCTCTGTCTGTCTCTTTCTTTCTGCCCCCTCTCTCCTGTCATCTTGATCTATCTCCTCTTTTTCTCTCTTCCTGCCCCCCCCCCCTCTCTCTCTCCTGTCATTTTGATCTATCTCCTCTTTTTCTCTCTCCCTGCCCCCCTCTCTCTCTCTCTCTCCTATGGCGCGCTCTCTCTTCTCTTTACATCTCTCTCATCTCTACCTTTCTGTCTCTTTCTCTGTGTCATGTCTCTCCTCTATATCTTTCTCCTTTCTGCCCCTCTCTTCTCACTCATCTATCGTCGATCTCTATCTATTTCCACTTTAGGTTTCTATTATATATTTTTCTATGTCGTTCTTCTCTCTCCTTGTTGCTTTCCTCTTTCTTGCTCTCTCCTCTCTATATGTCTCTTTCTATCTGCCAATCTATTCTGTCCTCTTTCCTGCTCTCTCCTCTCTATATGTCTCTTTCTATCTGCCAATCTATTCTGTCCTCTTTCCGGCTCTCTCCTCTCTATGTGTCTCTTTCTATCTGCCAATCTATTCTGTCCTCTTGATATCTCTCTACTCTCTCTCTCTCTCTCTCTCTCTCTCTCTCTCTCTCTCTCTCTCTGTGTGTGTTTGTGCAGGGTAGCTGTTTGCTCGCAGATAGCGTTAACAAAATAATCACGAAATGATGTTGATACATCGACAAACCCCGAGTATCTTGAAACACCAGCACTTGCAAACCAAAAGTCTTATCACGATATTTCGTTTCCTTCGTAACTTACATCGGCTGTAAACCCCAGTGGAAAGTTATGGTTGTTCGTCCACTTCTAGACTTTGGCCTTATTCTGGAACTTGAGTTTCGCTTGCACTTCCGTTTTACAGATCTGGCATTTTTGCATGCACAGTTTCTTTTTTCGTTGCCTCTCGAGCAGATGCATTCAGACTTCCCAGGATACACTCCTAATTAGTCGCCTCATAAGACATGCTTGTGAGAGATGCAGTGGGTCTTTTTTTTTTTTCTATTCGGAAACTCATCGGTCCGGATTCTGACAGAGCCGGCCATTTTCTAAATGACCTTGGCTCCCAGGTTGACCCTCCCCGTACTGTACTTATATCCTTTACTGTACTTATACCCTTTACTGTACTTATACCCTTTACTGTACTTATATCCTTTACTGTACTTATATCCTTTACTGTGCTTATATCCTTTACTGTACTTATATCCTTTACTGTACTTATATCCTTTACTGTACTGTACTTATATCCTTTACTGTACTTATATCCTTTACTGTACTGTACTTATATCCTTTACTGTACTTATATCCTTTACTGTGCTTATATCCTTTACTGTACTGTACTTATATCCTTTACTGTACTTATATCCTTTACTGTACTTAAATCCTTTACTGTACTTATATCCTTTACTGTACTGTACTAATATCCTATACTGTACTTATTTCTTTTACTGTAGAGTACTTATATCTTTCACTGTACTTATATCCTTTACTCTGCTTATATCATTTACTGTACTTAAATCCCTTAATGTTCTTATATCCTTTACTCTACTTATATCATTTACTGTACTTATATCCTTTACTCTGCTTATTTCATTTACTGTATTTATATCCCTTACTGTACCTATATTATAATACTGTGTTGTGCAAAGAGTTAACACCTGTGCTTTGAGGTGTGCTAGATAGTATCCGTTCAGATTCATGCAGGTGTGAGTTCATTAAATGAGATCTTCCTGTGTAATACATATATCAGGTTTGAGCACAGTCGCTAGAGAGCAAGACACACAGTCAAAGGTTCTCAGACTGGACTGATGCAGGCAGGTGGGTACACTGCTGGTGGAAACAATCGTCACGTTCAACCAGAATCTCTGAATGGGGAGGTCTAGGTTATAATTGTGACTAGGCTATATGTGCGATATAAAACGGCTTATCAAAGCCGACCATCAAACGTCATGAAAAGAACTCCTGCAGTGTTGACGAGATCAAAGGAGACAGCTTGAAATATTGTCCCGACCGGCCTCGAAGTCGTCTATCGGCGGGCCAATGGGCGACCCCCCCAAAAAGTAAGCTGGTTTCGTGTGTGAACGTGAATCTTTGTTATACATTTAGAGAGATACCTCTGACACACAAAAAACTATAGGGAAATAAAGGACGCCGGAAAAAAAGAGGAAGCTGACAGCTTGAAGAGGCCGGGAAAGGAGGGGGGGGGGGAGGAGGAGGAGGAAGAATAATCTCCCCATCATTTTCCTAATGGTGATAAGATGGTGTTAAAACTGGACATACATCGAGTTTTAACATATGGCCGTGAATCCTGGACAATCGGTAGGCAGGCCAAAAAATTTCTTGAGGTCTCAAAGATGTGGTTTTACAGAAGAACGCTTAGAAGAGGCGGGAGCCCGAAGACAACTTATCACAGACATCAGAAGGAGACAGTCATCATTTTTCGGCCATGTTATGAGAGGAGGGAAAATAGAACATGTTGTGACCACTGGAAAGATCTGTGGAAGGAGAGAAAGAGGAAGACAACGAAAGAAGCTTCTTGACAGTCTTGATGTATGGCATGGAGGTGTGTCGGCACACGAACTGATACATGCTGCAGGAGATCGTGGACTATGGAGATTCATGAAGGCCAAGTCGGCAAGGCACCTGATGATGATGATGATAAGAGACCCCCCTTTAATTCTCCCCGTTGTTTTTTTAAAAAACCATGTATATAAATTATCTGTAAAGTATTTTATCAGTAAAAATATGTATTATAATATTTCCAGTATATTATTACGTGTAGGCGTGGGTGGCTAGGGCGTTGCGAACGCGCTTCGTAATCGAGAATCGTGGTGTCCAGAAGAGGACCGTCCACAAGCAATGGCAAACTACTGGACGTATATTTGCCTAGAAAAACCCCAACAGCCCAAAAAAAACGACGAAGCTGGTTCTGCAACGTCCTGTAAAAGAATACGCAACTGAAAAAGAAAAAAAAAAGATTATATGTTTTCTCCTGTCAAGACATTTAAATATTGCGGACACAAACAATATATTTCAAATTTTTTTTTGACAGGCATATTTCTCTGTAGCTCGTCAAATGCAATCTGGTAATCTGGTAATCCTAGTTTCAGCTTCATAGTAAACGGGTCACCCCACAGATGCTCCGCTCCTGTGCCAACGAAAAAAAAACAAACGCAGCTCACAGTGTCACGCCATGCACTCAACTCAGAAGCTGGGCGACGAAACTACATCCTTCCAGTCTACAAATGGAGCAAAAATGCAACGGCCACCGTCTGGCAAAAAAAAAAAAAAACATTTGCCACGGCTTAAAAAAAAAACAATTTAAAAAAAAATGTGGCCGTGCCTAGCGTCCATTTTGACCGGAAGAATTATATGAGGGTTAATAAACGGTCACCCCAGCAGTACCCTCATTATTAGCTGGGGAAGGGACTTAGGACATTACATCCACCAGCAGGCGACCTGCCTGCCATCGTTAACGATGCAATACTACAGAGTTACATCAACAGATAATGCAGCGCAAAATGAATTCTTTTCTTGTTGAAGTGCATAAACCACTTGCTGTACATTTTATTTATCTTCTGTAGCAATGCATCTGACAAGAGACAGTAAAATATGCCTGGCAATAACCTATGCAGTATATTGTTTGTGTCAACAATATTTAAATTTACAACGGTTAAACACTGTTTTGAATGTTAACACATTATTATTATTATTATTATTATTATTATTATTATTATTATTATTATTATTATTATTATTATTATTATTATTATTCAAAGCAAGGTTTTCCAGCAATGAATTTAAAAAAAAAATTAATAAGTAATTTAATTTGTCGATTTGAAGTTGCTTTAGTAAGTCATGTGACTATGATGAACTTCCGGCGATTTGTCAGCAATGGATTTGAAGAGATCATTTTGTACTTCGGTTGAGTTTAATCATGTGTATGCTTCATTAAGTATTGATATAAATGCGGTTACCGACTCTATCAGTTATCAGTGTCAAACATGGACACTCTCTTCAGAAGACAGAAGGAAAATAGTCACGACAGAAATGAAATGTTTACGTACTATACTAGGTGTAACAAGTAAAGATCTTAGGAACGATGATATCAGAAGGAGAGTCGGCACACAATTTGGAACTTGGAAACAAGAAAACAAAAATGTCAAACTTTGTCCTCTTTCAGCCGTCCGAAGGCCTGCTTTATTGAGGACGGTTTCTTGCTATCTGAATTTAGTTTGTTTCTTTGTGGCGATAATTTTCGCCTAAGTTTGAGTTTTAGCTGCTGCATCATGTTCTGCGCGGTTAGGCGGTTTCCTGTTTTTTGGGAGTGGATCTGACAGCCCTAAAAAGGATTGCAATTTTTGCCTAGGGCGGCCTGGAACGGGAATGGGCCGCACAAAATCGGCACAAAAAAGATACTGAACTTTATAGGTAGACAGCAGGTCAAATGGTTTGGCCATGTAACAAAACATCAGACAGGGCACCACAAAGAGCAACGTTATGCAGATACATAGGTAACAAAGGCAGAGGTCAAACACGCAAAAATGGACCGCACAAATATCAGAGACGCTCAAAAGTACTATATACAAAGGGAACAGAACGACCCGATCCTGTGATCTCTACAGCTCCGATGCCGCAAGGCATTCAAGGAGTAGAGAAAAGATTAAGAAAAAGATAACTGCAGTAACGCATTTGACCAGATGCCCGGCAATCAATTCTGCAATATATTGTTTTTATCCACATTTATTAAAATAATAATAATATGCTGAATGACAGAGAAACAAAATATTTCTTGCAACAATGTGAAATGCAAAGATGAATACTTTTCTATACTTGTATAATGTAGAAGGAGATATGCTTTAGCAGAAGGAGGCACCTTTGTCTCCTTATAAAATTAGTAGGTGTTGAAGAGAGAGCGGGGTGGAGCGGTCGGAGATGTACTGGGTCTCAGCTATCTAAGACAGTGATTTTCAAACTGCGCTGCGGCGCCAAGGGAATCGCGACCTCTTCACAGCGGCGCCCCGAAATATTCGAAGACACAGGCGTTTTCTTGTGTGTGTGGGCATCTCTTACATACGAATAGTCATACTTTTACGAAGGTTAGGGTAAAGTGGGAACATTTTAAACGTAAAAAAAAAAAAAAAGGCCCCGTGACAAAGTAAAGTTTGGCAAACACTGATTTAAAATAATTTTTTTTTTACTCTGTAAAACAATCATTTTTACTTTGTAATAATTCTGTTTTAACTTTGTAATTAACTTTGTTTTTGCTATGTTAAGATATAAGTTGTATTTTTCACTATTTGTTTGGGTCGAGGTCTGTTTGTTTAGTGGTTATATATTGAACAGATAATATGCGATATGCTAGTGTGTGGACTTGTGTTTGGTATTCACAGTACACGCAAAGGCGTCAGCACTATGCAGGTGCTCTACCTCCGGCCAGGCATGAAACGTTAATATTGATTGCTGGTTACTAAACGTTTTCGCTAGTACGCCTTTCAGCAGATACGAAATTAACAGAACATTCCCGGGCGTAGATTGAATGGTAAAATTTGATGACCCATTTTTGTTTTCTTCGAAGTTTTGAGTACATCTGCACGAGAGACGTGAAACCAATAGTGTGCACAAAAAAGCACGATATGTTTAACGGATGTACACCCTAAACTCAAGTTCTGGAACAAAACAAAAGTCCAGAAATGGATGAAGACCAGAACTTCTCACTACCTTATTTGTTACTGTATCCTTTTATCTCATTTGTTACTGTACCTTTTATCTCATTTGTTACTGTAACTTTTATCTCATTTGTTACTGTACCTTTTATCTCATTTGTTACTGTACCTTTTATCTCATTTGTTACTGCACCATTCTCAGTCACATGTATTACTGAACCCTTTATCTTAGTTGTTACTGTACCCTTTTCTACCTCATTTATTACTATACACTTTATCTTAGTTGTTGTTGCACCCTTTTCTTCCTCATTTGCTACTTTACACTTTATCTTAGTTGTTTTTGCACTATTTTCTTCATCATTTGTTACTTTACACTTTATCTTAGTTGTTGTTGCACCCTTTTCTTCCTGATTTTTTACTTTACACTTTATCTTAGTTGTTGTTGCACCCTTTTCTACCTCATTTGTGACTTTACACTTTATCTCAGTTGTTGTTGCACCCTTTTCTTCCTCATTTGTTACTTTACACTTTATCTTAGTTGTTGTTGCACCCTTTTCTACCTCATTTTTTGCTTTACCCTTTATCTTAGTTGTTGTTGCACCATTTTCTACCTCGTTTGTTACTTTACCCTTCATCATTTTTTTTGTTAGTGCACGATTCTCAGTCACATGTTTTACTTTACCCTTCATCTTACTTGTTACTGCACCATTCTAAGTCACATGTATTTTCTATCTTACCTGTTATTACACTATTCTTTTCCTCATTTGTTACTTTGCCCTTCATCTTATTTATCGCAGTACGACTCATTTTCCTATTTGTTACTGTACTCTTCAGCTTCTTTTTTATTATATCCTTCTTCACTCCATCTGTTACTTTACCCTTTATCGTATTTATTAGTTTAACTCATTGTGTTACTTACCCCGTCATCTAGCTTGTTACTGTGCCCCTTCTGTACCCCATTTGTTACTTTATCCTTTATCTTGTTTGTTACTGTACCCTTCTGTAGGCCATTTGTGCATCGAAGGGCGATTGTGCATCGAAGGGTGATTGTGTATCTATGGGTGATTGTGTATCTATGGATGATTGTGTATCTATGGGTGATTGTGTATCAAAGGGTGATTGTGTATCGAAGGGTGATTGTGTATCGAAGGGTGATTGTTTATCTAAGTGTGACTGTGCATGCATGGGGGATTGCGTACTTTTGTTGTCGTGAATTTCGTCGCTTTAGAGAGTTAACAACATCGTCCAGTTCAGGCCGGACGAGACGTGGTCACCGCCTTGTCTGCCTGATAATCTGCGCGCTCACTGCCTTGAATACCTGCATATTCTAGCACAAAAACTACGTCAATTCCGGGGAGGGGCGGTGGGGGCAGTGGGAAAAACCACTTATAGTGGAATAATTATCTTTGAGGTTATAGTATTATATATAGTGAACATAAAATAAATTCGCATCCATCAAAAAGATCTTCGGGAATTTCCAGGAGGTTGGAATTGAGTTGAGTTTAGTTGAATCAAGAATTGACATCACAGCACTCAGGCCATTCCCATTCGTGCTGCGTCCCCATCCTTAACAGCCAGCGTCAATACCAATGGTGCCGGTCGTAGTCTGGTTGTATGTCCGTCTTGCCTTTCCTATGAACGTAGTGTGCCTACCGAACTCTCTGGTTACACCAGCTGCATCATTCTCTCCGGCCCATAATTATCTAATTTCTCTTCTGACTTCATTACTTGTTCCCAAAGGGCCTTGACCAAATCTGCCTTGTCAGGTATCAATTCACCACCCAGAGGTGCGGATACAGCTAAACTGTCTGCCTCTTCATTCCTCACCACGTCTGCATAGCCTGGAGAAAAGATCCAAAATATGCTCACTGTTCAACCTCAAATGAATTTATAAGGGTGGCACCTGGAACTGATTCACCAGCCTAGTGTCATCTGCAGTGCCCTACGTGTAAGGATAAAAAAAAAAAAAATCATGCGGACACAAATAACATTGCAAAATGTATTGCCAGCCATATTTCCCCGCATATCGCCAGGCGCGTTGTTGCAGAGCTTCATCAACACAACATGAAACACACAAACATACACACAACTGACTAAATATATACAAAAGTGTCAATGGTTTCTTTGTCTAGTCGCCGGAAGTTCACTGTAGTCAGCTGACTTACCAGGGTAACTTCAAATTTGCTATAAATTTCGTTTACTTACAAAAGAAGGGAGTTATGGATTTTAATTGTTAAAGCGTCGGCCATTTTTAGCAGTGGCCTGTTCGGTGTTTGGAAAACCACACGGAAAGCGCTATCCTTGCCAATTACGTGTCCGGAATTAAGCAAATGACGTCCAGTAGAAGAATTTGGTTTTTTCCTCTTGGTTGGTCTCGACAACCTTGTAGAATGGCTAAACCGTGCATGTAGCCATTTAGGTATATGCTCTATTTCCAAGCTGTCTCTCCGTTTGACCGATGTAACTCAACTGGCAGTTACATGTAAATTAAAAATGCCATTGGTGTATGGAGACAAAAGCTCGTTTATAGTCGTGGTTGGGATAAGAATGGTCTTGCATCTCACTACATTTTTTCGTTTGCTTTAATAATGTCAAGAGGAACATAAGAACATATTGCGGAGTTCTTTTCGGAATCTGGATCCAGTAGTCGAATACAAAATAAAGTTGAGGGTATTGTTCAAATAAAGGCAGAAAACCAAAACAGAATACACTAAACTTTGGTCCGAATTCTCGTATCGATCTGGAAGGTTGAAGACGATCTGCTGGTAGATTCCTATGGGGAAGTTGCACATTAGGAAGACGATGTTGATAGCAACGAGCGTTACTGACAAGGAAGCGTCCTTTCTAGACATCATCGGGGCATAGACTCCTTCGGTTGGCCGTTTAGCTATGTCTTTATTTGCTAAAGGGGAATTAAATTCTTTGGCACAGCTCTTCAAAAGAGCTGATCGTCGTCTGATTAAGGCAAGGATGATGATGCTGTTGAGTGTGAGGATAAGGATGAAAGGTAGCAGGCTTTGTTTGACAAAATGTGTTAAGAACCAGGTTTTTCCTGATTGTGATATGGTGTCTCTGAACCCGCAAGGTCGGAAAATAGACCCGGATGTATTTGTTGTTTCTAAACTGGAACTGTTTGTGCTCAAGACATCGCTGTGTTGTTCTCGGTAAAGTTCAGCTGTGCTTTCTGTAACTGCTTGTTTTCCGAAGAATACAAAAATGGGAGAGTTGGCTAGCATGATTATCACTGAAACCACAGAAAGAATGACGTAAGATTTGATCTTCGTGCAAAGAATTTTGACCCGGTGGGGTCTGATGATAGACATGACCCTCTCTGATGTGACGATGACCAGTGTCCAGGCGCTTAGTTCAGTGAAGACGTAGACTGCATAGACTTGGAACTGGCAGCTGACTTCGTTTCTACCACGGATGTCATAGTCTGTGGAAAGGAAGCGACCTGATTTAAGTAACAACATTTGAGATAACCTAGGAGTAATTGTTGGGCGTCGTCGTGGTGTAGTGGCTAGACGCTCTCGTGCGGATCGGAAGGCCATGGGTTCGCTTCCTGGAGGAGTCGAACAATTTTCAAAAATGACCTTGACTCCCATGTCGACACAGCCTTGAGTGGGTACGGGGTGCAGTCTCAGAAAGTAAAGACGGTCTGCATGAAGCTGACCACATAATCCGTCTTTTGCCGATTGGTCTATAAAAAATAGGTCTAGCCCTCTATGCCCTATACGCCTAAAGGCGTGGAAAAGGGACCTTTACCTTTGCTAGGGGGTTTTGTGGCGCTTTATTTAATAAGTTAATTGTATTTGCCGAACAGGGCTGTAGGTCAAGTACATACTTCAAGAACTAAATATTGAAGAAGGTTGGCTATTTAAGACGATAAAACACAGACAATATACATATTTTGGTCACCTAAAACACCACAAAAGTTTACAGAAAACGGTAATGGAGGAGTATATTCATGGGAGATGAAGAGGAAGGCCAAAGAAAATATGGGTAAACATAGCTGCATGGAGTAGGGGAAGACATTCGTTACACCACCGGACCGGTTGGCATTCAAACCTAAACCTAACTCCGTGGAGCAGGGGAAGACATTCGTTACACCAGGGAATTCTTTGAGGCCTTTGCTTTTTTCATATGAAAATAACTGACAGGAAAAACTAACAGAATAAAAAAAAAAAAGGCAGATTTAAAAACAAAAATTCCTGTGGAAAAAAAAAAAACCTTGGCTTGAAAGTCTACCAGGTGTAGTCCTGGGAAGTGAAGGCGGCCGGTGTAATGTTTACCATATTATCCACCCTGTTGATTAATCAATAACATCTAGGCCTCGCCCTATATACCCAATACACTTTAAATCGTTGTGTAGACTTCCTTAGTTAAAATCACAAAATTGATAGAAGTAAAAGCAAAGGACCCTTTTCCCCGCCTTAGGCGGTGTAGGGCATATAGGGTTAGACCTATATTTTATAGACCAATCGGCACGTGATATATATTGTGGTCAGTATCACATATTTTCCACGACCGCATCTGATATCCAGTCAGGGCTGTGTCAACCTAGGAGTCGAGGTCATTTTGGGAAAACAAATCTCGGCTTCGTCAGGATCCGAACACATGTCTTACCGATCCAAAGTGGAGCGTCTAGCTGCTACGTAGCGGCGACTCCAGAATTTGATATATAACCTACTAAAAGAATTAAGATAAGGAAAAACTAACAAACCTGTGACAGCCAAGAGAAACCGGGGCAGTAGACCGGTCACCACAGTGCCAGCATCCATGATGGCCAGAAACCTCAAGTAAACAGACATGGGCATGGTGCTGAAGGAGCTCCGCCAGAAGATCAGGAACGCCAAGATGTTGCCGATTAAGCTGAGCAGCATCATCAGTGGAGACACGGTCAGGTTGAGTATTCTGTCGGCTCGGAGTAGCGA
>CAJHNH020001173.1:37500-41980 GCA_905116865.2 Candidula unifasciata
ATCTTCGCCGCCGAGGAAGGGGCAATAAAATATAGGTCACCTATAATTCCCAAGACATATCCTTGAACCAGTTTTAATTTGAGTCTATCTGAGAGTTAGTAAGTTGTGTATCCTCTAAAGGACGCTGCAGAAACAACCCCAGCATTCTTTGGCTGTTGTGGTTTTTCTAGGCAAATTCAAGATCAGTAGTTAGCCATGGTCCTCTGCACCGTCAGCTTCTCGATACCATTGTCGAAACCAACGCAAGGCGCAAGGCCCGCAGCTGGTATTGAACCCGGCATCCCGGCATTACGAAGCTTGTTCGCAACGCCCAAGCCACAAATGCCGGCTTATCTGACAGTCTTTGTCATATTTATTTGAAAAAAAAATTACACAGTGCGGAGTTTACCACTTGTAGTTGGGGCCGTAATAAAAGCAGCTAACAATTTTATTATCGCCAGTAAAAGAAAAATGCCTTTTCCGTGCCGTTATGCTAAGTGCGGATACATCAGAAAAGAAATGAGAAGGAAGGAATTAGAGCTGTACCCAATAGGTGATTGTCACTATTCGGCCGCATACGAATAACGGGACCAACTATTTGGCCGAACACAAATACGAATAGTGTATAGTGTATAAGATAAATGTAAAAAGACATTCATAATGTCAAATGTACGCCAAAATTTTACTTCACATAATGTAGTACAGAATAGTGAACATTTAAAACCATTTTATGTTTTGTATCCAACAGTCAGTCTGTGGTAACTGATAACTAGGAATGAAAGTATTGTAGATTCAGAAAATGGTGCGATGCCGGTTGTCGCAATATTGGTGGGGCCATTATTTGATTAAAATTGATCGCGTGTGCAACTGCTGATCTTTTTGTGACTTCTGCTACCATCAATGATGAACTGCATTTCTAACGTCAGACTGTTTGTGTTAGCAATTCGGATGGCAACCATATGCTTTTAATGCGAGTGTATGCTAGATTTGCTGAGACAGCAGTTTGTCAGTCTTTCCACAAGGGACTGTAATAAACATTCTGTGTTTTTTTCGTTGGCACAGAAGCGGAGCAAGGATGGGGTGACCCGTTTGCTATAAAGCTGAAATTAAAATTACCAGATTACCAGATTACCAGAAAGTATTCCAAATATTATAACAAGTAACTAAAATTGTAAATTGTCACTGACAGCTTAGTTAATTAATGTATGAAAGCTGCATTAGCTTTCAACAAAACCGATCCTTCCATGTTGTCGCATTAAGGCAATGTAGGCAGAAGCGGGTGTAAGGTAACCACTATTCGTATTCGGCCCGACCGCAAGTATTCGGCTGAATACCAAACACTTTTTGGTCCACAATTCGGCCCCGAAGCGAATGTTAAGCGAATGTTCGGTACAGCTCTAGAAGGAAGAAATGAGTGCAGAAAGGATGAGAGCTAAACGTCTGAGAAAAAACAGACTACACACCAATGTTGACAACAACGGTCATTAAATTATATTCTACAATTGTGGAAGTCTTTTCTTAACGAGGACGGGTCTTGCTAGTCACACTCGCCATCGCCATGGACTTTGAGTCCCATGCCTCCTCAAAGCGCAGTTTAACACTATCCTCTCGTGCCAATCATTCTAAGTGGGCATTGAGTGCTAGACTAATATTTGAATAATACATCGCTATTGTTGGGTGATGTGATCAGCTTCACGTTGGTCGCCTTTACTTTCCAGGACTTTTCCTGGTAACTATTTTAACTATATACGTCGTACAGAGTGCTTAGTCTGTTTCTACATAGCCCCTTCCATTTATATCAAGGATCGAATACACTCCAGCACATGTGGCCCATCTCGTCAATGATCGTTTCCCAGTTTATATTGCAGGTCGGCGGCTTCTCCACCCCTTCAGTTTCTATTCTGGCCCTATTCACGTTTCCCGGCCCATCTACGCACTTTCTTAGTCTGATCTAGGTCAGAGAGGTGTCAAGTTGTACTGTTTTCTTCAAAAAG
This sequence comes from Candidula unifasciata, assembly GCA_905116865.2. Taxonomy (NCBI): domain Eukaryota; kingdom Metazoa; phylum Mollusca; class Gastropoda; order Stylommatophora; family Geomitridae; genus Candidula; species Candidula unifasciata. Next base: position 39,474 of record CAJHNH020001173.1, read on the forward strand.
AGTCTCTCCTGGGACCAGTTTCAGGCTGTGGGTAGGGGGGTTTGGGTCAGTTCTAGATGTTCTGGGGTCTCTAAAAGCTGTGTCGTCGTGTGGTAGAGAACACGTGACATCAGCTCTGACTGACTGGAGGCAAGACGACATGACACCCCTTCGACGTAGACTAATCGGGGCAAACATGAATGAAAGGTCAACCAGTGTATAGATGGGTCGAGAAACGTGAAAAGACCCAAAATTTTAGTGCCGGTTTGCTGATTCTCTGCTTGTTTATTCTCAGGATTGATGCCATATAGCGCCGTCTTCTTTGTCCGATATGCGTTGTTAATATGAGCTGCTTACACAGTTTTCTTTTTTCTTTATTTCTCTTGAATTAATCCCATTTCATGTTCAACATTTTCCTCAGGCATTTGCTTTTAAATGCAGTTCACTTTTCATGTCTGAGTTCCCTTTATCCGCCCTAATATAAGACGTCATTTTTGTTGTTGTTTCAAAGGTGTCGAAGGAGCTGCGTGGTCTCAAGGCGTAGTGTCCGCCTCGAGTGCTAGAGGTTCCGGGTTCAAGGGCTGGGATTGTTTCCGATGGACTTGGACTTGCAGTAATTTCACTTGGTGGTGAGAGCGGAAGCCCGTGTGCATTGTTGCGCACGTAAAACAAAATTACTTAAAAAAAGTAAAGGACCCCTTTCCACGCCTTTAGACGTATAGGGCATATAGGGCTAAACCTATATTTTTATAGACCAATCGGCACAAGATTGGTGATGTGGTCAGCATCACGCCAAACAAAATCCCTTGGAAGTTTGAAATCGAAAAGAGTTGCCTAACCGCGCTGCCTGGGCAAAATATGGAGTTAAAATTCTTCCTTAAAGTATTTCAGGATCCTCGCCGGTGACACAGAGCCTGTGCACTGTGCTGAGCTTCTTCGGACTCAAACTTGAGCCAGAAGAAGAACGGAGCATTTGTGGGTTATACAAGTGTGACATGATGTTGATGCGTTGTTCAAACCTCAAAGGTGTCAGTCAGTTAGTTAGTTGGTCGTTACGGTTCCAGCATCACAGCAAACGAGCTTGGTCCATAACTGCTCAACCGCCTATGCCAGTGATTCCAGTCACAAACTAAGTCAGATACGCTGGATACTTCAAGTGAATGCCGTAGCCATACAAAGTGTCCTCAGTCAGCAAAACACAAACGATTTGATCTGGCAAACTATAAGGTGCATGCCTCCTTAAACACACTGCGAGACCAGGCTGAAAATCAACTTTATTGGACGAATTGCTTTTCGATGAGTAGATTAAAACTATTCCTGACTATTCTCCACACGTCCTTGGCCAAGTTGCAGCCACGGTCAGCAAATAAATATCAGCTATAGCACACGCCTTGTCCCAGGAACACAACAAAGAAAAATACATCACCCATCATTGCCATTATGTACGAATCTAGAAATATGTCAATAACTGATATTCACAGCTCATAGTGCCGCCAGGAGCACTTAACACAGTAGCTCTTTCTGCAAACCGGACTTCCACAGTCTTGCAACATCGAAACAGGAGGAGAAATGGAGACATGAACTGTCAACATAAGTCAAGTTTTCAACCGTCATCCATTCCCTATCAATGTCGGAATCGTAAGGTGTCGTTGGGGGGTAACAGTTATAACCTCGCTGTTGAACGGGATTTATGGGACTTGCAACCGGGCGATTCTCATCCAAATGATCGCACTTTATGTCATAGGGTGTTTATCGCTCGTTGTACGGTCCTTGTGGGGTTGAACGTCAGCCAGTCAGTCGTTACATATGGTTACCGGTTCTCTAACTGTCTTTGGCATATATAAAAATTGAAATCACATAAAACATGAAAACACCTAACTTCGTTTTAAACTAATAATTTCACAGTTCTAAATATTGTTCTCTATTGTATTAGAGCATATATATATATATATATTAAACAAGCATCTGAGTTTAAATATCTTAAAACAGAATTAACTACAGATGTCACATTGGACGAAGAAGTTAAATCCCCATGCAGTAAAACAGGCCAATTATTGGGACAGCTAGCTCCCCTCTTGCAGCATGTGGCAATCCCAAGCAGCACAAATACATTTCTTATACAAAGCAAATTCATTCCAACCCTGTGCTACCAGAGCCAGACCTTCTCACTCACAGCAAAAAATAAAAGAAAATCGGTAACCATGGAAATGAGGTGTCTCAGAAAGACTGTAGGAGTGACCAGAAGAGATAATATCAGGAATGACGTCATACAAGATCAAGTCAGTACAGAACCAATTCTAAATTACATACAAAGACGTCAAATCAAATGATTTGCCCACTTGGAGAGAATGCCTTCTGATGCAGAGGGACGTAGAGCAAGAGGTAGACCAAGAACAACATGAACAGATATCAGAGAAACTCTTTAGCACTACGATGTGTCTATGGTCGAAGCAGCCAGAAGAGCACAAAGCAGCAAATTAAATATTCCTCGACACCCGAAGCGGTAAAAGAGGAAGTAAAGAAGAAGA
>CAJHNH020001173.1:52247-77247 GCA_905116865.2 Candidula unifasciata
ATATTGAATTTCGTTTTGTCGGTGAGTTTTTTAACTGAGATGGTGACATTATTGATTTCATGTGAGGTGACGGCAATGTCGGGACAGACAAGATCAACAAATGGAGTTTTGAAATCGCTCTTTTCCTGGTAGATTATTGAATAAATTAGATAAATATATCAGCATCATCAGCATTCTTATCATCATCATCGTCATCGTTATCATCGAGATAACTTTTTGAGATTTTTCCCGTCCCCACTTCGTTTTCTCCTATTCTCCTTGCTGTCCTCTTCTTTCCCTCTTCTCCCAAAGTGCACGTCACTTTTCTATCACAGCTTGTGTCTATTCGAAACCTAGTGAATTATTAATGTCAGCGACAGCGAACTACACATTATAATACATACAACATTCACACACACACACACACACACACACACACACACACACACACACACACACACACATTTGTGAATTCCGCAATTCAATTAATTAGAAACTAATTTCAGTGGATGAATTAATCATCATTCATCAATAAATGTATTTAGGCGCACGTGGTCATCTTTGGCTAAGTGTTTGCCAAGGGTTCTGTAGGTCGGGCCTTCCATTCAAGGTCAATCGTCCTTGGGTTTCCAAGTAACAATCAATAAGGAGTGAGAGATGAAGAAAATGCATAATAATAATATCATTAATAATAATAATTATTTATATTATTATCATCATCATCATAGAGTGCCGGTCTGTGTTTTTTCTTCAAATATCCAGAAACCATGAGTTGTTAACCCTTTGGCTCGGTACTATGGATATCGCAACCCTTTGGCTCGGTACTATGGATATCGCAACTCTTTGGCTCGGTACTATGGATATGGCAACCCTTTGGCTCGGTACTATGGATATCGCAACTCTTCGGCCTTGATTCCATGATAAATATCGTCTATCTATGAGAAATGTGGCTTTTCTACCTAACCCCGGGCGTGAACTCGGACCACAAGAAGTTTGTCACCCGGTCTCCGCGAAGTCAGGTTCAGCCAGCTACGCAGTGTCGGTCTGATAAACAGAACTCAGCAGGAACATATAAAATAATTGATCTTATCGGGAATTATTCTTGTCCAGATACGAGTGGAAGGATATGGTTTTGCATTTACAACGCACAATGCAAAAAAAAAATTAGCTTTAAATGCAACTGATGTATGACACATACAATATGTAAATCACAAAAAGTGCTTTTGTACAAATTAGACACATATCTTTTTAAAGTCCATGCCATATGGCGTTGGTAGTTATCTCTATCCCCAACCTTTTGTCTCTGGGTGAGTGACATTCAATCCTATCAGGACATCACACTGAGAGATAAACACCCCGTGGCACAAAGTGCCACCACTCGAATGAGCACACGCAGGGACAGATCCCAGAAACCCCGTTCAACTCAGAGTTTGGGTTGCATTAGGGCTCACGGCAACAGCCAGGTTGGGGTTTTGAAAAAACCCAAAAAATTGAAGCTGTCAGAGGACTCACTGTTTGAAGTTAATAACAGACACGATGACTTCCCCTGCTGTCTGGCCCACATTCAGAGTTATTTTCCCTTGATGGGTAATTTTAGCTTACTGGACACTTCAGGTCACGATAAACCTGCCGCCCGATATTCCTTTTCCCTTAGCATGACCTGCCCCCGATCACAGCACGACGCCCGGGTTAGACATAAGGATTGGAGCTGAACGTGCTGGCACGCAAGACTAACAAGGCACCCCAAAAAATTACACAGAGAATAAACAAACCAGCAGACGTTATTACTGGCAAGGGGGAGATAATCGTGACAGGGGACAGCAGTGGAATCCAACCTGGGGATTGCTTCGGCCTCCTTTTAAGATCTATATACTCTATGGTTTTGGGAAAATGATATAATTATTCCTCGTGTGGGTTCCGGGGCCCCTTTGTGGAGGAAAACAAGAACAGACCCACTGCTTGCCCTAAAGCATGTCGTAAGAGTTGACTAAATGGAAGCTTAATTCAAAGTTATAGTACATCCGCCTGAGAGGCTAGGAGCAAAAGTCTGCATGCAAATAAGTCATACCTGTGAAACGGATGTCCATTCGGATTCTGGAACAGGGCTAGAGTCCAGAAGTTGATGAGCAAGCAGAACTTTCCGCGTGAGTTTAATGCCTGTGAATTAATCAAGTAACAGAAAGTGTATTGATAGGCACTCATAGAAAGAAGTAGAAAGATAGAAGAACGATAGACATAGCCAATAAGACACCTTTTTTTTTAAGTTAGCCATGTTCTTAGTGCACTTGTATTCATGGCGAGACGCAGACGCCGTCTGGAGGTGACAGGTTCAATTCCCGGCACGGTAACCATAGCTTACAATTTTTATGTTGTCTAGTGTGTTCTTCTATCTATCTACTTCTTTCTATGAATGCCGCTCAATACACTTTCTGTTACTTAATTAATTCATAATATTGAACGCGGGGAAGAAGAAGAAGAAGAAGAAGAAGAAGAAGAAGAAGAAGAAGAAGAAGAAGAAGAAGAAGAAGAAGAAGAAGAAGAAGAAGAAGAAGAAGAAGAAGAAGAAGAAGAAGAAGAAGAAGAAGAAGAAGAAGAAGAAGAAGAAGAAGAAGAAGAAGAAGAAGAAGAAGAAGAAGAAGAAGAAGAAGAAGAAGAAGAAGAAGAAGAAGAAGAAGAAGAAGAAGAAGAAGAAGAAGAAGAAGAAGAAGAAGAAGAAGAAGAAGAAGAAGAAGAAGAAGAAGAAGAAGATATAATTATGGTTTTTATGAGCAGAGAAAAATGAATGAGTGGTTGGGCGCCACTAATACTGCACACTAAGCGATTAGCACCCGATAAAATATCACTGCTTATATGAAAAATTCCCCCCCCCCCACTTTTCCCCCCAATTTCTTTTTCTTCAGTCTTTCTAACCTTAAATGGAGCGTAGGCCCACAGCCAGCTCACGCCAAGTCGTTCTATCCTTCGCTTTGGCATACAGCTCTCCCCATATTTCTAACTTCACCCTCTAGCGCCCTTTTCCGTGTTTTAATTTTTGTGGGTCTTCCTTTATTTCAATGCCCCTGTGGGTTCCAGTGCAAAGACATTCTAGTTATATTGTCCTCAGGTTTTCACAATGTGTGTCCTATCCAACGACAGCGTCTTTTCCTCACCTCTTGGTCCAATAGAACATTAAGTTCTCTCCCAAAGATCACGCTTTAGACACCTGGTAAAATTGAACAGTAAAGAGAGTTTAGCACCTGTCGTTTTTTATGGCTCTGAAACTTGGAGCACCGCTAAAAGAGATAGAGCCCTTTTACAGGTTTTCAAAAACAAAGTCCTAAGACGAATCTTTGAACCCATTAAAGATGCAAACAGCGGTGAATGGAAAGTGAGAAGCAACAACGAAATTCATAATCTGTTTAAACCACCACTGATTAGAGGCATCATGAGAGCAAATAGACTGAAATGGTCCTCTCTATCTCAACAAATATTGTCCCATCTATCTCACGAAATATTGTCCTCTCTATCTCACCAAATATTGTCACCTCTATCTCAACAAATATTGTCCCCTCTATCTCACCAAATATTGTCCCCTCTATCTCACCGAATATTGTCCCCTCTATCTCACCATATATTGTTCTCTATCTCAACAAATATTGTCCCCTCTATCTCACCATATATTGTCCTCTCTAACTCACCAAATATTGTCCCCTCTAACTCACCAAATATCGTCCCCTCTATCTCACCAAATATTGTCCTCTCTATCTCACCAAATATTGTCCCCTCTATCTTACCATTTATTGTCCCGTCTATCTCAACGAATATTGTCCTCTCTTTTTCAACAAATATTGTCCTCTCTATCTCACCAAATATTGGAAGAAATAACACATTAAAAAGCAGAAGTAAAAGAAAGACAAACACTATTACCTAACCCACAAAAAATATCTACACACTTAAAACACAGACACAGACAAACCAGCAAGTACATTCGGGGCATTAGGCCACGACTTTGAAGTGCCCGAAGAACTCTTGAACCCGGGTCTCAAATCAAACAGCCCCTAAATCCGGACTATGTGCGTGTGGTCAACACAGTAGGCCCAGGGCCCAAAGCCAAGGGCTAACTGACAGTTGACGGAGACCTATATAAACTGGTGCAGGAGACGAGGCAGGTGCTTTCTCATCTCATTGTTGTCCAGGAGACGCCGTGACAGTATTAGCCGAACACGATGTATTTCAAACTGTGCCTGCTGTTTGTCTCAGTTATATGTAAGTACTAGACGTAGTAACATCTGTATCTTCATTTTCGTCGTCGTTGTCCTCATTCTTAATATCATCATCTTTACAATTATGCGATGTAGAGCAACGATTCTCAACCTGGCCCTTTTTTGTGTGTGGATCCAACGACTCTTTCAAAGAGGTCTCCAAAGACCATCGAAAAACACATATTTTTTGAAGATTTTAAGTAGCAACGAAAATAATTATATGGTGGGGGTCGCCATAACTTGAAGAACTGTATTAAAGGATCGAGGCATTAGGAAGGTTGAAAGATACTGCTTTAAAGCATTTAGAGCCCAAAACAAAAATGTCAAAGACAAAATATACAATTTTGCAGGACATCAGGAGTTTCTCTTGGCAGTGGTAAGACGTCACAGGCTAGCTTGGTTTGGACACGTGGTCTGGTAATCTGGTAATCTTAGTTTCAGCTTCATAGCAAACAAGTCGTTCCATAGATGCTCTGCTCCTGTGCCAACGAAAAACACACAGAATGTTTATCACTGTCCCTTGTGAAAAGATTGACAGACTGCTGTCTCAGCATATGCACTAGAATACACACGAATTGGTTTGGGCACGTGGTGAGACATAATTCAAATGCAAAGTCTGTACTTCGGGGAAAACTGAGGGGTAATGAAGAAGACGAGGAAAAAGAAGAATCTAGAATGACAACATCAGGAAATGGACAGGACTATGTTGTCATACATTAATTCATCAAGCGGAGACAGAGAAAGATGATAGGTTATGTGTGTTAGTGCTTCCATGGATACACCTCTATGATCCTAACGTGTCGATGGTTATGCCATGTTTAGAGATCGTCTATGATATCATGCTTCCCTATCTTAGACGATCGGGAAAATCCCGGATCAGGCTTGTGTGCTTATCTCACCCATTCATAAGCCGCTTTAGCTGAACAAGCGTAGATCTTTGGTGAATGACATTTGTTAACTTTGACGTGTGCGTTTTTGGGGCTCTATTCAGGAAGAAAGGGGGGGGATGGGGGGGGGGGAAACACACATCCAGTACCCCCTAACAAACATTGAGTACAAATCGACTTATTAGGAAGAAACTGTTTCCTTAGAAGGAGGAGTGCATCTTTCTGAAAGGTAAAAAACCAACAGTGCGCAGAAATCAGTCAGATCTCTAAAACGTATGTACAGGCAAACAGACAAGTTCTGGAACAAGACGAAAGTCGAGAAGTGGACGAACAACCAGAACTTTCCGCATGAGTTTACAGCCAATGAACGCAAAAAAGAAAAAGACTCATTAGTTCACCTATCCAGACTGTTCTACAGAGGATCAAAGGCGACTGGAACATTGCGCGACATGAAAAAAGAGGCTACATAGAAAAGGTGGTTTAGTCTGGTTTACTCGACGGATCAACCTCACGACAAACGGGTGCAACACTTAAGTGCTCCGTTCTACTTCTATCTAAAGCCTGAGTCTGAAGAATCTCATCGCTGTGCACGAACTCCGTTGCACCGGCGAGGATTCTGAAATTGGGTAGCTTTTCAACTCCAAATTTTGCCGTTAGGCTACTATTTTTTAATTTCCAACTTCCATGGTATTTTTTACGTTCGCAGCAATACACACAGGCGTCCCATCTTAATACCCAGAGACTAGGTAAAATTACTAGTCCAAGTGCAAAAATCCTAAACTTCACCGGGATTTGAACGCGTGACCTCCAGCATCCCAGGCGGATGCCATACATCGAGACCACAGAGCCCATTGAGAGTAATACAGTCACATGTAGGACGTAGTTTTTAGGAAAAGACAACCCATATCAAGGATGATATCAAAACCTGTTGGAACATTTTCCACACTGAACGCATTCATAAAGACTAGATCTACCTCTTCACATAAAAGCAGAACACCGTTGTACATAATGTACTAGGGCGGAGAAGCCCTAAGTACTAAGATAAAAATAAAGGAAAATAGTTCGTTAGGTGGGGACTAGAAACAAGAATATTCTAGTCCAGACACGAGATCTTCTGTGTAAAGTCTAATAAGCCAGGTAACAAATAAACAAACTACGCACACTAGCCACAAGTACTAATCCGAATAAAAAAGCTGGGACTATCATTATCACATTCACATCTATTTATTCCACTGAACATCATCTAAGGTCTTCACAAATAATAATGCATTACAATTCACAACGTGTTAGAAAATACCCTACAACAGATAGAACCTATCTCTCTGCCTATACACCTCAAACCACGTTGCGTAAAACCATTGAACGCAACGGACAAATCAGAACTACATGTTTCTCGTCCGAAAAATAGAGGCTTAAGAGAGCGAAAATGGTCACTCCCGTCTGTTTTATCACTTCCTGACCCCCAAGTTGGCCAGGTTTTTAGTTCGCTTAAATAGGCCTAATTCAATTTATATAACAGTCGTCCCACGCCTATTTCTGAACGCGTGACCTCCAGCATCCCAGGCGGATGCCATACATCGAGACCACAGAGCCCATCGAGAGTAATACAGTCACATGTAGGACGTAGTTTTTTAGGAAAAGACAACCCATATCAAGGATGATATCAAAACCTGTTGGAACATTTTCCACACTGAACGCATTCATAAAGACTAGATCTACCTCTTCACATAAAAGCAGAACACCGTTGTACATAACATACTCCGCTGCCATATTCACAAGAAATTCTGACAAAGAGAGCAATGAAGATGTCTGGAAAGAAACTGACTTACGAAGAGAGCGGATTGCCCACATCAGAAGCAGAAAAATTGAATATACTGTGAATATGGGAAGGAAGCAGAGAAAGACAGAGAAAGAAAATGCTGGGCAATCTAACATCATGGCATGCCGTCTGTGTCAGAAATAATTGAAAATACACGAGACAGAAGGTTGTGGATAGACATGACTATTTGCACCACATGGCATGGACCATGGAAGACCATCTGTGTGAGAAATTATTGAAAGTACACGAGAATGAAGGTTGTGAATAGACATGACTAACTGCGCCACATGGCATGGACTATGGAAGACCATCTGTGTCAGAGATTATTGAAAGTACACGAGACAGAAGGTTGTGGATAGACATGACTATCTGCACCACATGGCATGGACTATGGAAGACCATCTGTGTCAGAAATTATTGAAAGTACACGAGACAGAAGGTTGTGAATAGACATGACTAACTGCGCCACATGGCATGGACTATGGAAGACCATCTGTGTGAGAGATTATTGAAAGTACACGAGACAGAAGGTTGTGGATAGACATGACTATCTGCACCACATGGCATGGACTATGGAAGACCATCTGTGTCAGAAATTATTGAAAGTACACGAGACAGAAAGTTGTGAATAGACATGACTAACTGCGCCACATGGCATGGACTATGGAAGACAATCTGTGTGAGAAATTATTGAAAGTACACGAGAATGAAGGTTGTGAATAGACATGACTAACTGCGCCACATGGCATGGGCTATGGAAGACCATCTGTGTCAGAGATTATTGAAAGTACACGAGACAGAAGGTTGTGAATAGACATGACTAACTGCGCCACATGGCATGGACTATGGAAGACCATCTGTGTGAGAAATTATTGAAAGTACACGAGAATGAAGGTTGTGAATAGACATGACTAACTGCGCCACATGGCATGGACTATGGAAGACCATCTGTGTCAGAGATGATTGAAAGTACACGAGACAGAAGGTTGTGAATAGACATGACTAACTGCGCCACATGGCATGGACTATGGAAGACCATCTGTGTCAGAAATTATTGAAAGTACACGAGAATGAAGGTTGTGAATAGACCATGGAAACTAACTGCGCCCCACATGGCATGGACTTATGGAAGACAATCTGTGTGAGAAATTATTGAAAGTACACGAGAATGAAGGTTGTGAATAGACATGACTAACTGCGCCACATGGCATGGACTATGGAAGACCATCTGTGTCAGAGATTATTGAAAGTACACGAGCCAGAAGGTTGTGAATAGACATGACTAACTGCGCCACATGGCATGGACTATGGAAGACCATCTGTGTGAGAAATTATTGAAAGTACACGAGAATGAAGGTTGTGAATAGACATGACTAAACTGCGCCACATGGCATGGACTATGGAAGACCATCTGTGTCAGAGATGATTGAAAGTACACGAGACAGAAGGTTGTGAATAGACATGACTAACTGCGCCACATGGCATGGACTATGGAAGACCATCTGTGTTAGACATTTATTAAAGTTCACGAGAAATCATGTTGTGGATATACATGACTGCCTGCGCTACGCGGCATAGACTATAGAAAATCATATATGTCAGAATTGATAAAAAGTACATGAGACAGAAGTATATGGAAAGACATGACTAACAATGCATTGCGGTCAAACCATTTGATTTGTTGTCTACCAATAAAGTTCACGGTTCAGTGCCGACTCTCCTCCTGATTTCATCGTTCCTAAGTCGATCTTTCCTCGTTATACCTAGCATAGTACGTAAACATTTCATTTCTGTCGTGACTATTTTTCTTCTGTCTTGTGAAGACAATGTCCATGTTTGACATTCATTGCATCGCGTTAGTAAGAATATAGGCTGAACAGTGTTCATATTCATATGCGTCTTTGGTGAGATCCACGATAATCGTAGCGTTCCATTCATAGATTTTGTAGACTCGTGTTGTAAGGGGATCTGGCATGTCTTGCATTTACACTTTTCTTCCAAAAACAAAACGGAATGCCTGTGACTTAGGTTGTAGCAAAATCTAGGGAGAATGTTGGTTAGACCCAGTTTCTAAATGTTTTTGTAGTATTGATAGCAGTGGCGTGCTTAAATATACAACACGTGATATCAACGCAGTGCCGAACACACCTCTAGCAGTGTGCGAAGGTCGGCTGACTAGAGGCCGACCAATCAGAGGTGAGCTAGTGTGTACCGTGGGGAGGTTATCGTGGATCATACCGCGTCTTTCAAAACAACCTTATAAAAACAGCCTACGACGGTCATTTTTGAAAAAAAAATGGCTTGCGACAGGACTTGAACCCACGACCTTCGGATACAGAGGCGAGCGTTTTTCAGTTACTGATTTCAGAATATACATTATAGCACCTCGGGCATACGCATAGATGCTCTGTCTCCTGCAGGAAATGTCTTACGGTGTAGATGCTAACTGTTCCCATGGCACACTTGTTATCACCCTGTCCATCAGTGAGCTTTTATGAATATTATTCTCATGTGTTCTACCCACAGGTTCCAGCTGGGCGCTGCCCACCGACTTCGATTACGACTGCACTGGCCTCCCCGAAAACTTCCTCTACTGGTGGGCGTGTGGTTCCTACGGCATCTGTCGAGGCGGGCGTTACTCTCAGATCGACTGCGTCAATGGAACCAGCTACGACAGGAGAACTGGAGATTGTACCCAGTAAGTTCTTACCTACTTTCCAGTACTTAATACCAATGGCGGTTATGTAACGCACGGGGACGCTGGGATAGTTGTTCCGGTGCTTTCACCAGTGTTGCCACTTTTCTTTGACAAAAAACATCCAAAACGGAGTCAAAAAGTATATAAAAACATCTAAATTTGCGTGGAAAACATCTAGAAAAAACATGCAAAAGGAAAGAGTCACAAATTACATAGCAATTGATATGACTTACCCTATAGAATCGTGTCCTCATCTTTACTGAAGTCTGCCTTAAAAAGATAAAACTTAGCTTGGATGATAAAGTTGAGGGCTTCAGACCCAAAAATGACTCTTGTATGCGTTAGCTGTTCCAATTTCTTTTAATACTCAATCAGGAAGCTGATAAGTGGAACAGCCTTTTCCTACTCAGGTCGAATTTTATTGTTAATATAGCATTTTAAAAAAGCTCCAATTTCATCCTGTTTCTTAGGTTATATTTGATAAATTCACCCCCAATGAAAAAACATCTAGAAACATCTACCATCTAAACGTCAAAAACGCCATCTAAAGACAAGGAAAAACATCTAAATCTGGATGTAAAACATCCAAAGTGGCAACACTGGCTTTCACGATGAAATGGGCGCCTTGCTAATCAAGGCATTTCCAGCATCGATACCATCCTGATGCAATCACAGAATCGTTGGGCAGGTCACGTCGCCCGCTTGTCAGACTATCGACTCGCAAAACATTATCTTGTATGGTAAAATGCGCCTTATGCAAGAACAGATTCGTTAGGCAGATTACGTCATCTGCTTGACAGACCATCGACCCTCAAAAATAATTTTGTATGGTGAACGAACGAATGAACGAACGAAGAAACTTTTTTTTTAAAGGGTTGAGAATTGGGCACGCAGGCCCGTCTAGCATCATTTCTTTCATACATCATTTAATAGTAAACATTATCAATAGCAATAAAATATTCAAGACAAGCAATGGAATGGGCACATTTCTAACTATATTGAGGTACAAAAAGGTGGCGTGGTGGCAAAAATATAAGTTTCAAGTACACTCTAAAGTCATCACCTAAAACCTTCAACACAAACCTGAATTGATACATGGCAAGGTAGATGTGGTTAAGGCCGTTTGGGAACAAGCAACAGAATTAGTAGAGAAAGAAGATTATTATGAGAGCCTAAAGAGAGTAAGGCACCTGAGTGTAGCCAGAGGGTCTGGCCGGCTCACTACACTCAGAGGAAAGGCAAGACAGACTTGTAACCAGATTGTGACCGGTACCATCGGTATTGGAACTCTGCGCTGGCTGCTGAAGATGGGGACAGAGCACGCATGGGAATGCCCTGAGTGCTGTGATGTAAATTCTTGACTCAACTCAACATAAACCTGACACGTGGGAAACTGCTGCACAAGACCGCTCTACGTCGGACATCAACAGGACTGGATCTCTATGATCTTCGTGGATTCCGGTGATCATGACAAACTCTGGATTAGTACGATACAGGGGAATTGCCGTGGCCGAGCGGCTAGACGCTCGCCGAGGATCGGAAGGTCGTGGGTGTGCTCCCTGGCGGAGCCGGACTTTTTTCAAAAATGACCTAGACTCCTATGTCGACCCTGCCTTGAGTGGGCATCGGGTGCAGTCCGTGGAAGTAAAGGCGGCCGACGTGATGCTGACCATATCACCCATTTTGGGCCGATTGGCCTTTAAAAATATAGGTCTAGCCTTATATGCCCTATACGCCTAAAGGCGTGGAAAAGAAGGGTCCTTTACTCACTTTGTTTTGCACGAAGCAGTCTGTGAAACAAACACAAGACCATCAGAGCGCGAGGCAACACGCTTGACCACAACCACAAAGCCCCCCAGCCCCTCTCCCTTCCCAAAACCGCCCATTCCCCATCTCCTGTAAGCGGTTCTTCATAGTATTCAACAGCTGAAATCTCCTGCGGAAAATTATGGGGGTTCGTCCACTTCTAGGCGTGCTCATCCATTTTTACAGATCTGGCTTTTTTTAATGCAGTCTGTTGGTTCCTGGTCTCATGTAGATGCACTTCGACTTCCAATGAAAAAAAACTCTTATTAGTCGTTTTTTACGACATGCTTAAGTCAATTCTGACTCTCGTTCTGACCGTAAGAGTCGACTTACTGGGAGCCTCCTTCAAAGTCGAAGTACATCTGCCTGAGAGGCAAGGAACCAGAAGTCTGCATACAAATGAGTCAGATCTGTCAAACGGATGCACACGCAACTCTCAGGTTCTGGATCAGGACTGCAGTCCAGAAGTTGGCGAGCAGCCAAAACTTTCCGCAATAGTTTACAGCTGGTGAACGCAAATAAGAACAAGAACAAGAACAAACAGAACAATACGCTGCAATGGACCTCATGGCTGACGGCCCGAGGCCTGTCCAGTTAAGTTCTGTATACATGTCTTTTTCTGGTCTGCTTGTTCTCCTCTTCGCCTCTGCTGCGTCCTGTGATATAAGTTTGTTTTTCCAGATGCCTTTATCACTTGTTACATCTCTGTAACATTATATTTTAGATCTTTCCCTTGTCGCTAAACAAGATGTTCATAGCTACCAATGTACTGGGTAAATATACGGCAAACCTTGTCATTTGTGATGTGGTCTCTGTATGATATGCCAAAGATTCTTCTGAAAGATCTCATTTTTCAATGCTTGTATCTTCTTTTCGAGTCTAAATGTAAAGGTCCACGTTTCAAAAACATGTGAAGCGACCGTGACTAGCGGTTAGACGCGCGCCCGCGGATCGGAACGTCGAGGGTTTGGGTCCTGTTTGATTCGAACTTTTTTTTTTTTTTCAAAAATGACCTTGGCGTCCAGGTCGACGTAATCTCAAATGGACACCAGGTACATTCCTGTGAAGGTAAGGCAACCGGCGGTATGCTGACCACATCAACCATCAAATAACGATTGGTGTCTAAAAAAGGTCTAGCCCTATGTGCCCACTACGCCCGAAGGCTTGGAAAAGGGTCCTTCACTTTCATACTTTACTTTCACAGCCATATGCACACAGATAAAACAGATAAAAAGTAACTTTATTCGCATATTTCAGCAACTCACAGGCAGTGACCTATCCCTGCAACAGTGTACCCGAGGAATGCCTCATCTACAAAGGTCCAGGACTCCGCTACCCAGACCGGAACGCTGACCCCGTGGAGGCCCTGCCCCCATGCACGTTCTACTACACCTGTGCTTACGGCAGATACCTAGGCCATCAAAGGTGTCCCGAAGGTGAGCTGTCTTAGAGTGTAGAGTTTTAGAGAGCCTTAGAGTGAGGTTGTTACAGTGAGGATTTTTAGAAAGACTTAAAGTGAAGAGTCTTGGAGTGTCTTACACAGTGGTTTCTATAGAGTGTTAGAATGAGGTTATTACAGTGAGGTGTCTTAGGCTGCCATAGAGTGTAGAGTCTTAGAGTGTCTTACACAATGGTTTTTATATAGTCTCAGAGTGAGGTTGTTAAGTGAGGAGCCTTAGGATGCCTTAAGGTTTCGAGTCTTAGTTAGAGTGTCTTACACAATGGTTCTTATAGACTCTTAGAGTGAGGTTGTTACAGTGAGGTGTCTTAGGCTGCCTTAGAGTGTCTTAAACAGTGGTCTTATAAGGTCTTTTAGTGAGCAGTTTTACAGTGAGGTGTCTTAGGTTGTCTTAGAGTAGCGTGTCTCACAGTGAGGTGTATTAGACTTCTAGAAGACAGACGTCGTACAAGGAAGTGTCTTGGAGTGCCTTAGAGTGTTGTGTCTTACAATGAGGTGTGTTACCAAAATGAGCTGTCTTAAATTATGTCTTCAAATGATTTGTTGTAAAGTGTTGTCTTAAAAGGAGTTGCCTTATATGATGACTTCGAATAAGCTATAAAATGATGTATTCAGATTAATGGTTTTAAAGTGATGTCTTCAAATTAGCTGTCTTAAAGTAATGTCTTCAGATTAACTGTCTCAAAATGATGTCTTTAAATTAGCCATCTTAAAATGATGTTTTAAAAAAAGCTGTCTTAAAGTAATAACTGAAAACTCTCTTTCTGAAAGTGATGTCATCAAATTAGCCGTCTCAAAGTGATGCCTTCAAAAAGCTGTCTCAATGCGATGTCTGAAAAAGATCTTTCTAAAAGTTATGTCTTCGAATTAGCTGTCTTAAAGTGATGTCTTCGAATTATCTGTCTTAAAGTGACAACTGAAACTTAGTTTTCCTAAACGTATGTCTTTAAATTATCTGTCTTAAAGTGACAACTGAAACTTAGTTTTCCTAAACTGATGTCTTTAAAAAAGCTGTCTTAAAGTGACAACTGAAACTGAACTTTCCTAAACTGATGTCTTTAAATTAGCTGTCTTAAAGTGACAACTGAAACTGAGCTTTCCTAAAATGATGTCTTTTAATTACCTGTCTTAAAGTGACAACTAAAACTGAGCTTTCCTAAACTGATGTCTTTAAATTAGCTGTCTTAATAAAGTGACAACTGAAACTGAGCTTTCCCAAACTGATGTCTTTTAAAAACCTGTCTTAAAGTGACAACTGAAAATGAGCTGTTTGAGAATGTTTTTTCTTTGACTCCCTAGGTACTGTCTACGATGAGCCCCAACAACGATGCCTGCCGCCGACGCAAGTTTCCCCTCCTTGTGGAACCTTTACTGGGGTATGTTGTTTACCAGCAGTATACTGGCTTAGTCGTTGGGAGCGCGCTTCGTAATGCGGGGGTGCTGGGTTCGATCCCCGTTGCGGACTAGTGTCTTGGGGTGATTTTTCGACAGTGTTACCGAAAGCTGACTTTTCAAAAGCAATGGGAAACTAACGTACGTAAAATTGACACTATTCACGATTCCCGACCCATCTACACACTTTTTCATTCTGGTCGAGGTCAGAGGAGTGTCACGTTGTACTTTTTTCTTCGAAAAAAGTCTCTCGTGGGACCTATGCTAAGGCTGTGGAATGGGGGGGGGGGGGGGGGGGTGTTATGGCTGGTTTTAGATATTCTGGAGTCGTTGAAAGCTGTGTCGTCGTGTAGTATAGCACACGAGATATCAGCGCTGATGTAACTGGAGGCAAGACAACGTGACACCAATCCGACGTAGACTAGTCGGGGCAAGCATACATGAAAGGTCAGCCAGTGGGTAGATGGGCCGTAAAACGTGAGTAGTACCGTAAAGTTTGCCTAGAAAAGCCACAACAGCCAAAAAGTGCTGGGGTTGGGCATTGATATTACTCTTTGCTTCTGTCTTTGACTCCAGCGACCTTGGTTTCCCATTTCCTCGTGTGGCTAAATTAGTAGAAACTCATATATTAAGTCGACAATCAGGTTGACAGCAAGCTCATTTATTGCAGCTCCAGTAAATCAACATACGAACTGATACACGCAGTTGCAAATCGCAGATTGTGGAGAGTCATGATCACCCGCACCAGTCGGCAAGGCACTTGATGATGAAGACATACGAACTGATAAACGCAGTTGCAAATCGCAGATTGTGGAGAGTCATGATCACCCGCACCAGTCAGCAAGGCACTTGATGATGAAGATCGAACGTGATGGGCCGAAAGATGGAGATCTCGGAACCAAGCTATAACCCACATCACACCAATAGACAATATACATAGTAAATTTTTTTTATGCTGGATATCTTTATGTGGTGAGGTTGGGAGGCAAAGGAAGGGTTGGGGGGGGGGGGGGGGAGGGGGAGGGGAATTGAGTCCATGCTACGTATACATTATAGTATCTGCGTCTTGACACACAAGTATACTGATTTCCTGTTACACTATTTGTCGGTTTTGTGGCTAAGTCGATGCGAACGCTTCGTAATGCCGGGATGCCGGGTTCGATCCCAGCTGCGGGCCATGCGCCTTGCGTTGGTTTCGACAGTGGTATCAAGAGAGCCGACCGTCCAGGGAGCAATGGCAAACTACTGGACGTAAATTTGCCTAGAAAAGCCATACAACAGCCAGGGGCTATTGGGGTTGGTTCTGCAACGTCCTGTAAAGGATACGCAACTAACCTTTATTACACTACTTACACAGAAGTTCACTTTATGTGTGTGTGTGTGTGTGTGTGTGTGTGTGTTTGTGTGTTTATACTGAAGTTCAAAGTTTACGTATTTAATTATTTACACACAAGTTCTTTTTTGTGTATTCTAGTATTTCATCATCACCATGCGCCTTGCCAGTTGGCGTTGGTGCTCATGCGTCTCCACAGATCACGATCCCTGGTTGTCTGGAACAGCTCTCTTGATGATATCCCTCCATGTCATCGTTTCAACCCATCCAGCATCATCTCTCTTGATGATATCCCTCCATGTCATCGTTTCAACCCACCCAGCATCATCTCTCTTGATGATATCCCTCCATGCCATCGTTTCAACCCATCCAGCATCATCTCTCTTGATGATATCCCTTCATGCCATCGTTTCAACCCATCCAGCATCATCTCTCTTGATGATATCACTCCATGCCATTGTTTCAACCCATCCAGCATCATCTCTCTTGATGATATCCTTCCATGTCATCGTTTCAACCCATCCAGCATCATCTAGCTTGATGATACCCCTCCATGTCATCGTTTCAACCCATCCAGCATCATCTCTCTTGATGATATCCCTCCATGTCATCGTTTCAACACATCCAGCATCATCTCTCTTGATGATATCCCTCCATGCCATCGTTTCAGCCCATCCAGCATCGTCTCTCTTGGTCTGTCTTTACCCCTCTTTCCACTGATCTTTCCAGTTGTCACGTTGTTCTCCAATGTCTCTCTTCTCATTATGTGGCCAAAGAACAGTGTTCGTCGCTTTCTTTTTGTAACATACAGAGATCTACTTACATTAGCTTCTTTCAAACAATCGTTGTTAGTTACTCTGGCCGTCCAAGGTATTCGTAACATTCTTCTCAGAAACCATATTTCTGCTGCTATCAAATTCTTCTTTATTTGTTTATTGACGTCCCAAGATTAGCTGCCGCACAGCAGAACAGGTTCTGTGTAACATTTAAGCGCCCTTTTGCTGACATTAAATGAGAGCGACTTATTGCATAAGATATTTTGATTTTCTCAAATACTGCCTTCGCTTGACCTATTCTGCTTTTACTATTTACACATATTAAAATATTTTTCTTTCCCTTTGTTTGCATGTAAAATTATAACGATTATCTATCTCACTAAATACACAAAAAATGTGTAATGTTTATGGATCTCAGAATTCACACCCAAGCATAAAAATGCCGTACCTTTTTTACTTACATGTGAACATCCATTGGAGTACATCTGCCGGTGAGGCAGGGAACGGCAAACAAATAAACCAGTAAAACGGATGTACACGCAAAACTCAGGTCAGGGTAAAAGCCAAAAGTCCAAATGGACGAACTACCGGGACCTTCCGCTGGAATTCACAACCGGTAAACGAGCAGAAGAAGAAGATTCCGCTCAAATAATATTTTCACGGTGTTCGTAGAGTCATTGTAAATCGCGAAGTGCCACCACATAGGAATTTACGGAAACACGTGTATATTTTGTATCTAATTATTTACACTCAGTTTCTCTGTTTTTGTTTTGTAATGTTTGCCATATTTAATTATTTCCACAGCACGTGGATGGGCCAGTTCTCCCAGGGACGGAAACTGTGGATGGTCGCCAGGTAATTTATTCATCTTTATAGATTTCTCTTTGAGTATCAGTTTAGAGACACGAAGACCGCTCTGCATTGGAGAGAGTTTCAAGAGAAAGGGAAGTTAATCACCAGCAAACAAGCATTGAAATGGGAAACAAATGGATTACCTCATTCAGTCCCATGTTTCATACTAGCGACAACATTGTAGATATAGGTAATATATATTACAAGCTAACTAAAGAAGAAGAAGAAGAAGAAGAAGAAGAAGAAGAAGAAGAAGAAGAAGAAGAAGAAGAAGAAGAAGAAGAAGAAGAAGAAGAAGAAGAAGAAGAAGAAGAAGAAGAAGAAGAAGAAGAAGAAGAAGAAGAAGAAGAAGAAGAAGAAGAAGAAGAAGAAGAAAAGATGTCCCATGCAACGTGGGATGCGTAATGCAGTACAATTTCGCTGGAAACACCCCTAGTTAGTCGCTTTTTATGACATGCTTGCTCGCGGCAGCAAGGAGATAAAAATTAAACTTTCGATAGCATGCACCCTGCCTGCAGCAAAATAGAGATGTGAGTAGTGTACTATATCTCAGTCTCAGTAAAGGGAAATACGGGCATTTGACCTGAAATACGTTAGAAAGATTCTCAGAGTAATATGGGCAAAGTAGAAATACTGTAATTTCCTAAGATCTGAACATCAAGGAAGATTGGCTAAAAAAACAGTATCCTTTCTCGGAAGCTGAAATAATTTGGTCATATCAAGCGCCATGGCGGATTGGACAAAAAAAAAATAACAGCAGGAGGCATGGTACCAGGAAGGAGGGGCATAGGATATACGTGACTCCTTGAGTATGAAAGTACATGAGGCGGAGAAGCTGGCAAGAGACCGAGTCTCTTTCAGGCAGACCTTGATGAGAGCGACGTTCTGCAAAGGACCTGCTAAATGATGGTGACTGAAGCTAGAATAAATAGAAGCCTGACATAATATATCCAAAATAATAATAATGGAATTATATATATATATTTACATATACACACACACACACACACACACAAACATATATATATATGTACTAGGGCTGTACCGAATACTCGCTTCGTATTCGCTTCGGGGCCGAATAGTGGACTTAATAACTATTCGGTATTCGGCCGAGTAGTAGCGGTCGGGCCGAATACGAACAGTGGTTACATTACACCCGTTTCTGGACTGGTGGCAAATAAACATATCAAGATTTCCCACCTTGGTTCATACTTTTTTAACGTTATCTTTGTGCACCACCTACAAGCGTACCAAGTGAACGTCTGTTTAGTACAGCTTCAGTGAGAAAAGAATCTACCTTAATGCTGACAACATGAAATGTTTTTTTTTTTTTTTGAAAGCTAATGGCGCTTTCATGAATTAACTAAGCTGTCAGTGACAATTTATAAGTTTAGTTACTTGTTATAAAACTAAGAATACTTTCATTCCTAGGTATTAGTTACCACAGACTGACTGACTGAAGGATGCAAAAAATGAAATGTTTTTAAATGTTTACTATTCTGTACTACATTATGTGAAGTAAAATTTCAGTGTTTATTTGACATTATGGATGTTTTTTTTTTTTTTTTTTTGGTAGATCTATTTTATACACAAAAGTGGAAGAATGGGCCTTAGTTTGAATAGTGGGAAGACAGAAGTAATGGTGGGATCATAGAAAATAGTTATTACTAAATGTGTAATAAAAGTCAATGGTTTTATTTTTGGACAAGTACAGAAATTTAAGTATCTGGGCACATGGATAATATCAGATGGAAGATGCATTACTGAAATAAGAAATAGACTAAGACAGTCAAAAATTGCATTTTATAAAATGAAGAACATCTTATGCAATATATCCTTGTCATTGAAAGTTAGAAAAAGAATTCTTGCTTGCTACATACATCCAGTTTTAACATATGGCTGTAGGTCCTGGACAATCGGTAGGCAGGCCAAACAATTTCTTGAGGCCTCAGAGATGTGGTTTTACAGAGCAATGCAGAGCCCCCCCCCCCCCTCCAGCCCCCCCCCCCCCCCCCCCCCAAAAAAAAAGCAACCAGGAGGTTTTGAAAGAGACGGGAACACGAAGACAACTTATCACAAACATCAGATGCAGACAGTCATCATTTTTCGGCCATGTTATAGGATGAGGGAAAATATAGCAAGTTGTGACCACTGGAAAAATCTATGGAAGGAGGGATGGAGGATGACAACGAGAGAAGATTCTTGACAGTCTTGTTGCATGGCATGGTGGTGTGTGGGCACACGAACTAATACATGCTGCAGGAGATAGCAGATTGTGGCGAGGCATAATCGCCCATACCAGTCGGCAAAGTACGCGATGATGATGATGATTCACTATTCGTATTCGTATTCGGCCGAATAGTCGGTGTAGCTATTCGTATTCGGCCGAATAGCGAAAATCACTATTCGGTACAGCCCCAATATTTACACACACACACACACACACATATATATATACACACACACAGATATACATCTATATATATATTTACATATATATGTATATATATATATATATATATATATATATATATATATATATATATATGTGTGTGTGTGTGTGTGTACATATATATACATATACATACATATATATATATATATATATATATATATATATATATATATATATATATATATATATATATATATATATATATATCACTGCCTCTGTGAAAACAATTTTGAGGCCCCTATGGATTCTGAGGCTTCAAGCTGACGAATTGTTTCTGAGGTGATTTGATGAGCTATTGATACTACTATTCACACAGGTCATTCAGCCACAAACCGACACCTTTGGCAACGTTGACAAGAACAAGTGGCCCTTCACCAACAACAGAAATAGCCGCAACCAGAGACCTTCCCCGGGAAGAGCTGTCTAACCATTTCTGACAACCAGACAGTTCTTCATCAGGATCCGAACTAACTACCACAGAACTCGAATCACCTTGAAAGCCATGTCATTTTTGCGTGACAAGGGAGGTCACCAATAATTTTGTTGTTGACATTTTTTATTTGTAGTGTTATGTCCCTTTTATTGTTTGTGTTATTAAAAAGATTTTAAACCAAACGAAAAGTAAAATAAGCTTCACATTATCAAACTCAAACATGACAAGCGAATGTTTTGGCTAGAAAGCTTCAACAGTACTTGACATGAGTAGATAATGTTACATTTGCTAACAAGAATACAGAAAAATCACTTAACTGAAGCGTGTCCGAGAAAAATCGCGTCTCTCTCTCTCTGGCTAGCTAAAGCTCTGAGACACATGTTCATGTTATTGTTAATTGGTGTGTTTGATTTGCACAGTAACTTGATTGTGCCTGCTTTTGATATGCGCTGATTGACACTACTCCTCTCTGTTATAATAATAATAAAATATGGAAAATTATTATTGATGGAAACACTCTTTTAATTCTTTTAAGTAGGCACTAAAACTAAACTCAGGATATAAAAAAACCTGCGTTAGGACAGTTCTCCTCTATGGAGCAGAAAATTGGAAAAACAGACAGAAAGATAGAGAGCATACTCAGAGGTTTTGAGGTAAGACTTCTCAGAACATTGTTGGGGTTCACATGCGAAGATTAAACAGCAATTCTTGATTACAACAAATAACAAACCTAGAAAATGTAAACTTAGAAAAAAAAAAAGCCAAGATGGAGGTGGATAAGACACTTCATCAGAATGAAGAAAAAGAGACGGCTGAGACGGGCAATGCAATGGACACCACAAGGACAGCGAGGAAGAGGATGTTTCAGGATCGAATTGAGTGGCAACAGTTTGTCTTTGCCTTATGTGCCTCTGGGAGCGATGAGGAATGAATAATTCATTTAAGGAAGCCATTCACAAACAGTTTGAAGAATCTTGACAAATTATTTGGAAGCGTCAGAGGCAAATATCGCCCGCTCCAATACATTTTAAAGCCCCACCCGGCTGCAGTCGGGAGCCCTAATATAACCTAACGTTTGAAGTGGGTTTCTGATTCTTGTACCCAGGTAATCCTCATTTGAATAGTGGCACTTTGTGTCACCGGGTGTTCATTGCTCGTCCTAGTGGTAGTTGAACGTCATTCGTCAGAGCTGAGTTGAGTTTTGAGTTGATTCAAGAACCGACAACACAGCACTCGGGGCATTCCCATAAGCGCTCCGTCCCCAATCTTCAGCAGCCAACGAAGAGTTCCGATACTAATGGTGCCAGTAGCATCTGATTAAATGTCCGTCTTGCCTTTCCTCAGAGGCAAAAAGATAAATTATGTAATCTTCTGAAAGATTCTAAGACACAACTTACACCCCTCTCCACAAGATTGACTTCCTAAATGCAAAAACAATTGATAAGACCATCGAAGGATCTTTTGCGTAACAAATGTCTGGAAAAAAGGGTTGGCTGTGGGGAGATAATAACGTCGCTCTCATCACAGTCTGCCTGCAAAAAACTTGGTCTTCCACCAACTCTACCGCCTAGTGTATTTTTCTATATCCTGTACCCGTCTTCATGTTGATCGGTGCCTGCTCCTCCTTCTTGGTATCATGCCTTCAGCTACTATTTTTCCCCCCAATCCACGATGGTGCTTAGTACAACAAAAATGTTGCAGCTTCCGAAACAAGATACTGTTTATGAGCAAATCTTCCTTGATGTTCAGTCTTTTTTCTAAACCGTCAGTATTTCTTCTTTAGCATATAAGCTCAAAAGTCCCTATTTTCTTCCTAAAATTATGGAAGATAATCCACGAATAGCAGAAAATTGCGTTTCTAATATTTTAGAAGGAACATGAGTTTGTGACAATTTATGAATTTTGTGAGGCCCTCGGATCCAGCTGATTTAGCTTATACCTAAATCTGGCAAAAAATATGCCACAAATCATTTCCCACACGGATATACCACACACATAACCGCCCTTAAATACCATCGCGTTTTGCATAGTTACACACACACACATACACACATTTACACATTATACATATTCTCTGTCTGACACACATATAGATATCACACACATATAGATATCACACACATATAGATATCACACACATATAGATATCACACACATATAGATATCACATACATATAGATATCACACACATATAGATATCACACACATATAGATATCACATACATATAGATATCACACACATATAGATATCACACACATATAGATATCACACACATATAGATATCACACACATATAGATATCACACACATATAGATATCACACACATATAGATATCACACACATATAGATCTCACACACATATAGATCTCACACACATATAGATCTCACACACATATAGATATCACACACATATAGATCTCACACACATATAGATATCACACACATATAGATATCACACACATATAGATATCACACACATATAGATATCACACACATATAGATATCACACACATATAGATATCACACGCATATAGATATCACACACATATAGATATCACACACATATAGATATCACACACATATAGATATCACACGCATATAGATATCACACACATATAGATATCACACACATATAGATATCACACGCATATAGATATCACACACATATAGATATCACACACATATAGATATCACACGCATATAGATATCACACACATATAGATATCACACACATATAGATATCACACACATATAGATATCACACGCATATAGATATCACACACATAGCCTCGTTGCGGGTTTCTCTGTGACGATATGGTCAAGCCGTTTGCCTCGCGATCTGTAGGTAGCGGGTTCGTTTCACAGCTCGCCGTTCAGTTCACAAGTGCAATTTTTACGGAGCTCCCTGGAGATCGTCACCAGAGCTACAGAGTTCGTGCCCTGTGTGATATTTTCCGCATGCAGCTAGTGGTTCTGCGGAGATAGACAGGGCATAAAACCTGATGCAATGAATATTAACCTTTAATATGCCTCAATACACACATATACATACCGCACACATACTGTTTTAAAAACATACGCATGTCACCCCACCTCACCCCATCGCATATGCACAACATATACACATACATTTTTCTTTACAAACTGCAGTCCTGGAAAGTAAAAGCGGCCGGCCTGATGATGACCGCATCACCAACCAAGTGCCGATTTGTCTTTAAATGTACGTCTAGCCCTATATTTCCAGGTCCAGGGCCACTTGGCGGCGAAACTTTGAGGCTGAATTCAAGGCTACACGAAGGACAAAACTGGAGTTAGAGAGGATGGCTCAGGATCGAATTGATTGGCGAAAGTTTGTCTCTGCCTTATATGCCTCTGGACTGGATGCTGAATAATTTTTGACGAAATAAGACAAGAGACCAAGCAAGATAATGATTCCAGTTTGACAAGAAATCGACGCCGGAACTACACCAGCCATGTACTCAGAATGGATAAGACAAGAGACCAAGCAAGATAATGATTCCAGTTTGACAAGAAATCGACGCCGGAACTACACCAGCCATGTACTCAGAATGGATAAGATAAGACTCACCAATCAAGCCCTCATATGGGCACTGAAAGGGAAAAGAAAAAGTAAAGACCAAGAGAGACTTTGCGTGGAACCATCATCAGTGAAAGCTCAACCATGGGCCTGATGAACATCCAAGACCTAAATCACGTGGCAACGAACCAATAGATACGGAGAGTTATGACCTATGACTAACTAACCCGGATGATTCTCATTCGAATAGTGGCACTTTGTGTCACCAGGTGTTAATATCTCGCTGTCCAGTCGCGGTAGGAATTGAACTTCATTTATCTAGAATGGTATTACAAAACTGACCGGTGTTTTTGTAATTCACTACTTTTGTTAGCTCATTGCTTTCATGCCTTCTTAACTCTTTGAGTCCCAGGTGCTTAGTATTACAGGCCCACGGGGTAGTAAATAAAGTCATAAAATCAGCGCATCATGCGTTTATTAAGCTTCTAGGTAGGAAGCCATGAACGTATGATGCGGTCCTTGGGACTCAAAGAGTTAAAGTAAAGTGACAAGGGAAATACAAACATCAATACGGAGCACCTGATCAACTGTCCTCCAAGACTGTCCCAAATCCAGCTAATTAAGTCAAAACTGTTGGCCAAGAGAAACACCGGTGCAAGTCAAACTTTACCGGTTGCTTAGTGAATTACAAAAGGCAGTGAAGTTCATACTAGAGACGACACTGCAGATATAGATGATCTATTTCAAGCGAACGAAAGAAGAAGAAGAAGATCAATACGGACAAAGCTGCGATGAAACAAAACAAGTGATCCGAGCTGTTTGTTTGGTCACATAGCTTTCTTCCATTGATCGCACTTCACAGGTAGAAATGTCTAGAAGTGGCTTTTTGATCAGTTTATGGATATTCATCATCATCAAGTGTCTTGTCGACTGTCGTGGGGGATCATGCCTCTCCAAAGCTACTACCTGCAACTGTGTGTGCCCTGCTCTCTAGCGTAGTTGGCCAAACCGGATTGCGCGGTGAGCGAGTGACGAACTCATTGTGGTCCGGGTTCACTCCCGGGGGTAGGCAGAAAAACCACATTTCTCCCAGATTTACGGTATTTACAATGGAATCAAGGCCGAATGCTGTCCCCACCGACAACGACAGGGGACGACCCAGTCGCCGATCATCGTAGCAGATACTCTCAGGCAGACATATGTAGACGACAGGACATGGCCAGGGTTCTCTGCATTTGTCAGTCACTGGTCCATATGTTCACCGATTCCTTCCCCAACTCTATGTGCCATCTGACGCAACTGAGCTTTCTCACTTGCTCTGCATCTAGCAA
>CAJHNH020001173.1:84747-87247 GCA_905116865.2 Candidula unifasciata
TGTGGATTGTTTGTCTCCGTCGGGGGCAGCAATCACATCCGAATCTACAAAGCCCACATCCATTGGGCTCTCAATCCTCAGTCTATCTCGCCTACATCGCAGAAGTGCTAAATAAGGCAGTGTCAACTGCACATTACAGCTTATTGTACGCAGGCAACACAAAGATGGGCACAGGATATAAGTGACTACCTGAATATGAAAGTACACGAGGCGGGAGAGCTGGTGAGAGACTGAGTCTCTTTCACGCGGACAGTGATGAGAGTGACGATCTGCTAATGATGTATGCAGACAGTATAAGTACCCTTGTCCCCGCCTTCAGTCATGTTGGGCATATAGGGCAAGAGCTTTATTGTATAAATCAATTGGACCTCGGTGGGTGATGTGGTCAGCCTCACGCCGGACGCCTTTAGTTCCCAGAACTATACCTGGTACCCACTCAAGGCTGACTCGAGCCGGGAGCTAAGGTAATGTCCGGCTCCGTCTAGCCGCTACATCACAGCGGCTCCATGTATGCAGGCAGCAATTTCAGTAAATGACAGTAATGAGAAGAAGGATTACTCTACAACGAGAGCTCCAACACCAGGTAGCCATCGATCTTCAGTAGTGATCCATCCGTCGACAATTGCTTCCGTCTATGGTAAAACTAAAATTTTTCTTCCCATTTACACAGTGCTACACACTAGCTCACTTCTGATTGGTCGGCCTTAAGCCGCGTTTCATGGCACAAGGTTACGGGTTTTTGTCGCAATGCCGTTGATATAGCGTGTTGTATATTTCAGCACGCCAGCGCTTTTAACAATTCAAAACCACGGACAACTGGGTCTAACAGACCCCCCCCCCCCCCTTTTTTTCCGAGAGATTAAAAAACATATTATAAGAAACGTGCATTAAAAATATTAAATTAAAAAAAAATGTCTTTGTGAAAATTTATTAATTTGTTTAGGTCAATGGAGATTAAAAGACTTAAGCTGTAGCTTATTTAGATTATATCTAAAACTGGCACTTCATATGCCATAATTCATTCCCCACAAGCACACACCACACACATAACCGTCTCCAAATACTTCCGCTTACCACATAGATACACACGCCTACAAACATATACGTGTTGCACATTTTCTCTTACTGGCACATATTTAGGTATCACACAAAAACCTCCAGACACAGGTACACATACCATATACACACCTTTTTGAAAAAGCATACGCATACCACCTCATCCCCCTTTCCATCACATATGCACAACCCATACACACACATTTCTTATGCATACATTCTTCACACGCAAGCAATAACAATGAAATTTCAGGCTCGTTTTTCTCATGCATGTGTGTGGGCGATTTCCCCGTTGTTTGTCTTGCACCCCTCCCTAAATGACGTAAGGATTCAGAGGTCCCGGATAGTTAGCGCCCTTTGGATTCTCTCCCCCCCCCACCCACCACCAGCACCAGGTTATGCCGGTAGTTTAGGGTATGGAACAGGCAGATAGACATGCTGGTTCTGCATCACTTGCTGTTCAACTGATGCATGGCACACTAGATGTTGTAAGCTTCCTTTAAAAGAGAATGAACAAAGAACAAAAAAATCACTTTCTGAGGAGAATGATGCTTCGAGCAGCGACCATATGATCAGGTCGGCAATTAACACAAGGCAAAGGATATGACGAATATTCAGCTCAGACTGTTAATGGCGCTATCGGATTAGGAGCGCTGGGTTGGCTGCTGAAGATGGGAAGGGACCTCTTATGGGATTGTCTGAGTGCTGTGATGTCGATTCCTAATTCAACATTCAAAATTTATATCATGTAATTCACGCTTCTTTGTACATACTGGATGCGACGACGATGAATGAAGTAACAACGTCTCTCTTCACGAGCAGTTCTGACACAATACTTCCTACCCGTGGCAAACTTCCCTTTACTATGATGTGACCCTATTTGCTGTAACCGATAGAAGATTATCTTAGAGACAAAGAACATAATAGGATAGGCAAAAACTGCATCTTATGTCACTGGAGGTTAATAAAAGAATTCTCACATGCCATATGGAGCCACTTTTAACATGTGGCTGTGAATCATGGACAATTCATAAACTAGCTGAGCAATTTCTTGAGGCCATGGATATTTTCTCTTGGTTATGCCGGTGTTTTGGGAAACGAATATACAACTGGAATGCCTGGTTCTGCACCGCCTGATGGTAAACTGTAACGATATCTCTCCCAACGTGCAGTTTTTAGCACATCCCCTTCCACTTCTTCTTCTTTATGTACTCTCTTTCACCGCTTCGGGTGTCCAAGGAGATAAAAGATCTTGCTTCGCGGGCGAATCCCCACTCCCCGTCAACTCCATTAAAAAAAAATTTTGTTGTAATATTTGTTGCAAGAATGTATGAATGCAGCCACAATACATTGTTGATTAAAACACATAATATAAAAATTGTTGTTTGTTATCTCTTTCATCCTTACAAGTTCGTAGCTCTTGTACGAGGGAGTTTAGAATAGC
>CAJHNH020001173.1:92247-139747 GCA_905116865.2 Candidula unifasciata
CATTGAAAGCACATGGGGCTGGAGAGCTGGCTAGAGAAAGGGATACTTTCAGGCGTGCCGTAAAGAGAGCGACTTTCTGCAAAGAACTTGCTGATTGATTGATTCATAAATTACCATCTCTACCAAATTAAGGTTTTGCTGCAAATGTATTTTTTTTTCTCCAAATGTGTCAGTGGAATCTGAGTAATGACAAATGGGCATCTGAGGGGGTGGCGTCAGGTCCAGGCACTGTGGTCTCTGTGGGTGGAGGCATGCCCAGTTAATGCGGACACCGTGAACAACAACAGACTGGAATTGGAATATTAACGTGTGCTAGTGCGATCTGTGTCATATTGAAGCTTAAGGATTGATGCGCTGACGATGGATGGACGACGTACAGTTCTGAAAAAAAAAAAAATTGTTTCCTTGTTAGTTAATGTAAACAAATAGCAAACTCAAAATGTTGTGTAAATAATAAAGAGTAAAGCCATTTTTCACGCCTTTAGGCGCATCGGGTATACGGTAAGAGCGCCCATAATCTATTGAGACCATCGGCACTACGTGGGTGGTTAGCATTACGCCGGCCGTCTTTACTTCCTCAGGACAGCCATCCTGGTACCCATTTTAGGCTGGGTCGACCTGCGACGCCACACGATCAAAATCCATGCAACCAGGGGTGGGTTTCGATCGCGGTACGTTGGATTACGAGTCGTTGTTGTAAATGCACCAATAAAAATGTGGGGAAATTATGCAAACTACCTTCTTTTAAGCTTTCTTTGAAAATGTTGATGTTGATAATGAGTAGAAATAGTAGGAATTATAGTAGCAGCAGCAGAATCGTAGCAGAGAAA
Source organism: Candidula unifasciata (assembly GCA_905116865.2). NCBI lineage: Eukaryota > Metazoa > Mollusca > Gastropoda > Stylommatophora > Geomitridae > Candidula > Candidula unifasciata. The sequence continues at coordinate 93,078 of CAJHNH020001173.1, forward strand.
TAGAAGCAGTGGTAGTAGTAATTGTAGTTGTAGAGTAAGTAACAGTAGTAGTGGTAGTAGTAGTAGAATTAGCATTAGTGGTCGTAGTAGCAGTGGAAGTAGTAATATAGTAGTAGCAGCTGTATTATCAGTAGTATTGTAGAAGTGGTAGTAGCAGCAGCAGTAGTAGCAGCAGTAGTAGTAGCAGCAGTAGCAGCAAAAGTACTACCAGCAACAGTAGTAGCAGCATTAGTAGTGGTAGAGGAAAATATAGTAGTGATGTTGGTAGAAATAGTAGTTTAGTAGAGGTATAGTACTATAGTAGCAACCGCAGAATTTGTAATAGTAGTAGTAATAGTAGAAGCAGAAGTTGTGATAGACATAGTAAGAGTTGTGGTAGTATAAGTAGTAGTAACAGGAACAGCATTAGTAGTAGTTCTTGTAGTGGTCGTGGTAGTAGTCATACAAGTAGTTGTAGCAACACTAGCAGTCGCAGGAGCAGCAGCAACAACAGCAAGAGTTGCAGCAGCAGTAATTGAGTATTAGTAGTAGTACTAATAGTAGTCGTAGTATCAGCAGCAGTAATTGAGTATTAGTAGTAGTACTAATAGTAGTCGTAGTATCAGCAGCAGTAATTGAGTATTAGTAGTAGTACTAATAGTAGTCGTAGTATCAGCAGCAGTAATTAAGTATTAGTAGTAGTACTAATAGTAGTCGTAGTATCAGCAGCAGTAATTGAGTATTAGTAGTAGTACTAATAGTAGTCGTAGTATCAGCAGCAGTAATTGAGTATTAGTAGTAGTACTAATAGTAGTCGTAGTATCAGCAGCAGTAATTGAGTATTAGTAGTAGTACTAATAGTAGTCGTAGTATCAGCAGCAGTAATTGAGTATTAGTAGTAGTACTAATAGTAGTCGTAGTATCAGCAGCAGTAATTGAGTATTAGTAGTAGTACTAATAGTAGTCGTAGTATCAGCAGCAGTAATTGAGTATTAGTAGTAGTACTAATAGTAGTCGTAGTATCAGCAGCAGTAATTGAGTATTAGTAGTAGTACTAATAGTAGTCGTAGTATCAGCAGCAGTAATTGAGTATTAGTAGTAGTACTAATAGTAGTCGTAGTATCAGCAGCAGTAATTGAGTATTAGTAGTAGTACTAATAGTAGTCGTAGTATCAGCAGCAGTAATTGAGTATTAGTAGTAGTACTAATAGTAGTCGTAGTATCAGCAGCAGTAATTGAGTATTAGTAGTAGTACTAATAGTAGTCGTAGTATCAGCAGCAGTAATTAAGTATTAGTAGTAGTACTAATAGTAGTCGTAGTATCAGCAGCAGTAATTGAGTATTAGTATTAGTAGTAGTAGCTAATAGTAGTCGTAGTATCAGCAGCAGTAATTGAGTATTAGTAGTAGTACTAATAGTAGTCGTAGTATCAGCAGCAGTAATTGAGTATTAGTAGTAGTACTAATAGTAGTCGTAGTATCAGCAGCAGTAATTGAGTATTAGTAGTAGTACTAATAGTAGTCGTAGTATCAGCAGCAGTAATTGAGTATTAGTAGTAGTACTAATAGTAGTCGTAGTATCAGCAGCAGTAATTGAGTATTAGTAGTAGTACTAATAGTAGTCGTAGTATCAGCAGCAGTAATTGAGTATTAGTAGTAGTACTAATAGTAGTCGTAGTATCAGCAGCAGTAATTGAGTATTAGTAGTAGTACTAATAGTAGTCGTAGTATCAGCAGCAGTAATTGAGTATTAGTAGTAGTACTAATAGTAGTCGTAGTATCAGCAGCAGTAATTGAGTATTAGTAGTAGTACTAATAGTAGTCGTTTAGTATCAGCAGCAGTAATTGAGTATTAGTAGTAGTACTAATAGTAGTCGTTAGTATCAGCAGCAGTAATTGAGTATTAGTAGTAGTACTAATAGTAGTCGTAGTATCAGCAGCAGTAATTGAGTATTAGTAGTAGTACTAATAGTAGTCGTAGTATCAGCAGCAGTAATTGAGTATTAGTAGTAGTACTAATAGTAGTCGTAGTATCAGCAGCAGTAATTGAGTATTAGTAGTAGTACTAATAGTAGTCGTAGTATCAGCAGCAGTAATTGTGTATTAGTAGTAGTACTAATAGTAGTCGTAATATCAGCAGCAGTAATTGAGTATTAGTAGTAGTACTAATAGTAGTCGTAGTATCAGCAGCAGTAATTGAGTATTAGTAGTAGTACTAATAGTAGTCGTAGTATCAGCAGCAGTAATTGAGTATTAGTAGTAGTACTAATAGTAGTCGTAGTATCAGCAGCAGTAATTGAGTATTAGTAGTACTACTAATAGTAGTCGTAGTATCAGCAGCAGTAATAGGTGGTAGTAAAAAGACTAATTGCGATTGATTATTTATTACTTCATTTAATGAAAGTTAGTAAACAGGCAGACAGGTTGGCTGGATCTGTACAACTTGGAGGTGAATTGATAATTGACAAGGCAGATGTGGTCAAGGCCCTTTGGAAATAAGCAACGCAATCAGTAGAGATTGAAGATTATTATGGCCTGGAGAGAAAGAGGCACCTGGGTGTAACCAGAGGATCTAGCCGGCTCACTACACTCTGGGGAAAGGCAAGGCGGACATACAACCAGATTGTGACCTGTACCATTAGTATTGGAACTCTGCGCTGGCTGCTGAAGATGACGACGGAGCATGTATGGGATTGCCCCGAGTGCCGTGATGTCAATTCTTCATCATCATCAGTTCTCGTTATGCCTAGTGGCACATGAGGCTTCAGAGAGGACTTTCCATGCTTTCCTGTCCTGTGCAATCTTCAGTGCAGTTTTCCATGTCAAAGATGCCGTACTCAGGTCACTTTTCATCGTTCGTCTCCATGTTGTTTTTGGGCGCCCCTGTTTTCTCTTTCCCTCTGGTGTCCATGTGAGAGCTGTTTTGGCAGGTATATCAGAAGTCATTCTCATAAAGTGGCCAAGCCATTTCCATCTTCTCTTGGTAATCATACTGTTTAAAGTTTCTTGGTTTGTGGCTTGAAGTAGTTTGGTGTTTGAGATTGTATCTGGCCAGAAAATTATGATAATTCTACCTAGACACGTGTGGTGGAAGGTGGACAGCTTGTGTGCATCCTTTTTGGTCAATTCTTGACTCGACCCAACTCAACGAAAGTCAAAATCGCTGGACTAGATTCCATTTATGAGGGATAGAGTGGAAGGAGAAATATTACGCGAGCCTTTTTTGACATCTGATGGCACAACTGATCTGAATAAAAGTCCGTCGCCGTAGTCTTCTTGTGCCTGCTATCCCCTAGTGAAGCATGAGCCCTCAACTAACTCATGCCAAGTCGTTCTTTCTTTCGCTATCTCATGCAGCTTTCTCTGTCTTCACTGTCTCCCCCCCCCCCCCTCCTTTATTTCTGTATTGTGGCGTCCGTTGCTTAGACGTTGCAAGTCCGACTCGTAATTCTAACCTACCACGATGGAAACCCTCTGCTGGCAGCGTAGATTGTTATCAATGTAACGGGCGTCACAGGTCGACCCAGCCTTAAATGCGTACCAGGATGTGTGTCCTGTGGAGGTTATGACGACCGGCGTAATGCTGACCATATTACCCACGTATTGCTGATTGGTCTGTAAAAATATGGGTGCTCTTGACATATGCCCTATGCGCCTAAAGGCGTGAAAAGGGATCTTTACTTTACTTTCTTATTTTATTTCTGTGCCCCTTTGGGTGCAAAAGACATTCTATTTATGTTTTCATGTTTTTCCAGGTTTTTTTTTTCTCACCTCTAGGTCCACTGTTACATTTTTAGTTCTCTCTCAAATCTCAACATTTGTAATAATGTCATACCATTAAATTTTCTCTATTCTGTAAAGGCTAACTAGTCGACTTTTACGGCATGCTTGGAGGTGCGGGGAGTGTGCAGTGGGTCTACAATTCCGCCCTCACCCCTCCCCAAATGGGGCCACGGAACCCACACGGGGAACACACAAATATCAAAAACACTTACCCTAACCGGTGACAGATCCTTTTACAATACTCGCTTCAGCTGCTACTGCTCCGGTCTGCACTACTTCAGAGGAAGCAAGAACTAACGAGTCAACAAGATCTGCAGCTCCAAGACTCGGGGGATGTTTGCCCGTGGAAGTCTCGCTAGCCAGAACTTAGACTGTTGTCGCCAAACTTCAACATTATCCAGCGCCTTTATATAGCCTTTGGTGACAGCCTTAAAAAAACATTCAAGACACAGGAAAGTAAGCACAAATACCTCGTACGGGACATACTGACATACCAATGAATTAGTGGCCAACTTTTAAGGTCACTGTCCCCTTGTCTATTACATTTTTCCTCATCTATAAGTGTCTGTCAGTAGATTACAGTTTGTTTATCTGCCACTGTAGTTGACATAGCCTAATTATGTGATAGATAATTAACCCTGGCAAAAGGAAATTAAGAAACACGTTTTTAACAACCTACAATGCTATGTGATAGAAGCCACTGGCCGAACACTTAAGATGGATTGGTTCTCAAAACAGTTCAATCCCTCATTAAGATTGTGGATTGTGTTCCTCTGTCGTGGGTGCCAATAAAGTCGTTATCTGCACAGTCGTTAGCAAAAGTAAAAGGTAAAGGTAAAGTCGGGAGATATGAACCAGCGTCACGGCACACGGTTATATTCCATAAGTGCTCTGCCACCAATACGGACAGCTGATAAGAAACTGTCCGCCCGTGTCGCTGTCCGCACGTAACTCTTAAAGCTACAGCGACGTTGCTCAATTTACCCCAAAGTGTAAACTCCGCTTCCCATTTCCTAGAGGCTGGGTAAACCCCGGGAACCACCCGGTTTAGAACACCGACCATGGCTGCAGAGAGTCGCAGCTGGATTTGAAAGCGGGCCTCTTATCGACTGCGCTAACGCGACAGCACTAATCGGGGTGCTCAAAATTGTCAGGGTCAAAGACTCCCTCGCGTACACCACAGAAGTGCTAGACACAGTGTCAGCTGCAAGTTACTGCCTACTGTATGCAGGCAGTAAAAGCGCCTTGTTCCATTCTTTCAGGGATGCTGGGCATAAATGGCTAGAGCAATATTTTATTGAACAGTCGGCGCTCGATGGGTGATGTGGTCAACGTCACACGGCCGCCTGTACTTTACCTGGTACCTACTCAAAGCTGGGACGACCTGAGAGCCAAAGTCATTTCTGGGAAGAAAAAAAAAGGCTGCTCTGTAAGATCCCGAACCTCCGACCTTCCAATCCGCAGGCGCGCGTCTAGCCGTATGATCATGACGGCGGCTCCCTGTAAGTAGGCTGTATAGGGCAATAATGAGAAGGCGGAATACTTCACGACGATAGCACAGTAGTTAACCATCGATCTTCTGTAGTAATCGAGCACCCCCTCCCCCCCCCCCCAACCTCCTGACGACAATTATTCTGGCCCGTTATTCTCTAAGGAGGGACGTGGGGGGGGGGGGGGTAAAAAGGAGGGGGGGGGGAGTTGACTCTCAAGCCTCGGACTTCCCCTTATGAGCTGATCACTGATTAACTCTTTGAGTCCCAAGGAAAGCATTATTCGTTCATAGATTTCTTCCTAGTGGTCCAATAAACGCATGATGCGCCGATTTTACGTTTCTCTTGACTACCCCTTGGACCTGTGATGCCAACTCCCCTCCCCCTTCCCCCCCCCCCACCCCCTGTGACTCAATGAGTTAAACAAGACGTGTCGGTTATTGCAAAAGGTTCTGAGGTCACGGTGCTTTCCGTTAGTGGAAACTAGCAAATTAACCGGCTACCGAGGCGAGTCCGAGTGACAGATGGTCGGTTGATTCATCGGCAGACGTTGATCGGACAGACTTTAGCAGTTGTAGCTTTTCATAAGATGAAAAGTATCTTATGTTATAAATCAATCTAATTAAACATCAGAAAACAAGTACTGAAATGTTATATCGAGTCTGTTTTGTGGTAGTCAAACGTGAAATGTGAGCAAACAAGTTAAGAAGGGTTTGAAAGCAACTGATATGTGGTTTTTTAGAAGAATGTTGAGAATATCTTAGACTACCAGAGTAGCCAACATCTGAATACTTGGAAATGGCTAATGAAAATAGACCATTATATACAACAATGAGAAGGAGGCAAAGAGAGAAACAGGAAAGATCTCTTTTCACGACTTCAGACTTATAGGGTATTCAGGAAGAGCGCCCATATTTTTACGGACCATCGGCACTAGGTGCGTAATGTGGTCGGCATTACGCCGACCGCCTTTATTTCCACAGGACAGCCATCCCCGTAATCAATTTAGGCTGGGTTGATCTGCGACGTGCCATACCATAATAAAAATCCACGTAGCCAACAGTGGGTTTCGATCGCGGTAACTTGGAATTACGAGTCTGACTCGTAACGGCCGAGCTACAGACGCCGAGACGAGAAACAAAGCTCTTGAAAATATCGTAACGACTGGAAAGATCACTGGTAGAAGAGGCAGAGGCAGACCAAGAGAAATGATAGTGGATGGCTTAAGACAGTGGCATGGAGGAATATCATAAGTGAAATTGATCCAGAACACCAAAGACCGACATCTTTGACGACGCATGAACGCCTACGCCAGCTGGCAAGGCAATTGATTATGATTAGTTGCAAGAGCACAAATTACCCGTCCACTTGTACAAATATCGAATGACAGATAGACCTTTGGTCCCTCGGCCCAGAGTTTAGCAGGTGACAGCTGCATTGGCGAGTCGCACTTTTTCTCAAAAATACATCTGTCAAACAGATCTGGCTTGTAAGTAAGCCTCTCTAGCAGATGCATTGCGACTTTGAAGGAAAGATTCTGGGAAGTTAATGTGGCCGGCGTGATATTTATTACATTACCCAGTGGCAATTGTTGTAAGCCTTTTGATTTAGCACCATCATCTTCTCAGTCACATGATGTGAAAAATGGTTCATTCTTAGAATTGAATTATGAGATGATGATTATAATGCGATCATGATGATGATGATGATGATGAGGAGGAGAAGGATGAGGAGAATGAGGAGAAATAAGGAGGACATAAATGAAAAAAAGACGAAGTAAAATAAGAAGAAGAAGAAAAAGAAGAAGAAGAAGAAGAAGAAGAAGAAGAAGAAGAAGAAGAAGAAGAAGAAGAAGAAGAAGAAGAAGAAGAAGAAGAAGAAGAAGAAGAAGAAGAAGAAGAAGAAGAAGAAGAAGAAGAAGAAGAAGAAGAAGAAGAAGAAGAAGAAGAAGAAGAAGAAGAAGAAGAAGAAGAAGAAGAAGAAGAAGAAGAAGAAAGAAGAAGAAGAAAGAGAAGAAGAAGAAGAAGAAGAAGAAGAAGAAGAAGAAGAAGAAGAAGAAGAAGAAGAAGAAGAAGAAGAAGAAGAAGAAGAAAGAAGGAGAAGAGAAGAAGAAGAAGAAGAAGAAGAAGAAGAAGAAGAAGAAGAAGAAGAAGAAGAAGAAGAAGAAGAAGAAGAAGAAGAAGAAGAAGAAGAAGAAGAAGAAGAAGAAAAAGAGAAAGAAGTAGTAGAAGAAGAAGAAGAAGAAGAAGACGAAGAAGAAGAACAAGATGAAGAAGAAGAAGAAGAAAAAGAAGAAGAACAAGATGAAGAAGAAGAAGAAGAAGAAAAAGAAGAAGAAGAAGAAGAAGAAGACGAAGACGAAGAAGAAGAAGAAGAAGAAGAAGAAGAAGAAGAAGAAGAAGAAGAAGGAAGAAGAAGAAGAAGAAAGAAGAAGAAGAAGAAGAAGAAGAAAAAGAAGAAGAAGGAAGAAGAAGAAGAAGAAGAAGAAGAAGAAGAAGAAGAAGAAGAAGAAGAGAAGAAGAAGAAGAAGAAGAAGAAGAAGAAGAAGAAGAAGAAGAAGAGAAAAAGAAGAAGAAGAGAAAGAAGAAGAAGAAAAAGAAGAAGAAGAAGAAGAAGAGGAAGAAGAAGAAGAAGAAGAAGAAGAAGAAGAAGAAGAAGAAGAAGAAGAAGAAGAAGAAGAAGAAGAAGAAGAAGAAGAAGAAGAAGAAGAAGAAGAAGAAGAAGAAGAAGAAGAAGAAGAGAAAGAAAAAGAAAAAGAAGAAAGAGAAGGAGAAGAAAAAAAAAACAGAATCAGAAGAAAAAGAGGGGAGGAGGAAAAGGAAAATCAGAAGATAGTTACAAAGGGTAGAAGAAGAAAGAAAGGGACAGAAGGTGACGAAAGGGAGAAAAAGAAGAACGAATTTAGTGGTCTGTATTGTGTTAAAACAGTAAGTGCTAACAGGTTTGTGTTTTTGTTTCCTAACACAACCGCGTGCCCTGTGGAAAATGCCGCAGTGAACTGACAAATATTTAGAATTGGTCACTGTAACTTCCTAACATTAATTATTTCCAACTCTCTAGGTCAGATCGGTAACCTGATGTTGGTTTTAGAATAGTAAAAGTGACGAGGCTATATTCTACCGGGATCAACGGTTGGCATTACAGTAAAAAGTAAAGGTCCCTTTTCCACGCCTTTAGGCGTATAGGGCATATAGGGTTAGACCTATATTTGTATAGACCAATCGGCACAAGATAAGAATATTGATAACAGAATAATTCCCAACTGTACGATCAGTAAGGTTACATTTCTATGGAATTTTAACAATTATTCGTTTCTTATTTTTTTTTTTTTTTGGCGTGATCTTTTCGCTGCCCATCCCATACTTGACGCTCAAAGCCTAGGCAAGACGGACATATAATCATACTGCTACTGTCGCTATTGGTATTTGAACTCTGCGCTGGCTGCTAAAAATAGGGACGGGGCATTTGTTTAAATACCCCAAGTGATGTAATATTAGCTCTAAAATCAACTCAACTTTTTCTTTACTGTGTAAGGAAATATGGCTTGACAACTGTCAAGATCCGTAAAAAGAGAGACAGACAAAGACAGCATGAGAAGTTTCCTAACAGCTTTCCGAAACTGTATGGTTGTGGTTGTCACAGCATGCACTGAACGATGCATGCAGATGGAGTCATGGTCGCAAAGGTATTTTTTACGTGAGCAACAATATACACAGGCGTCCGGTCTTACTACCCAGAAACAAGAGGACTTTACTAGAAGTCCAAGTCAAAAAAGCCCAGCCTTCACCTGGGTTTGAACCCGGGACCTCCAGCACTCGAGACAGATGCCATACTCACAGACCAAGCAACGATCTTACAAGTCAGAAAGAACTACAGTAATTGATAGATACGGTGCTGGCAGAAAGTGATAAAATGAGCCTCAGTTTCAGTAATGAAAAGAAGTAATGGTGATTTCCAAGAAAAGAAAAGTGCCTAAATCTATATATGTATAAATCAATGTTTGTGTGTTTGTTTATGAGCTATAGACTCGGAAACTACTGAACCAATTTAGCTTAAATTTTCAGGATATGTTTGTTTTGATACCGGATGTTCACCCATCATGGTTTGAAATTCAACCTGTCATTGTTAGAGATAGTTGGCGACAATTTTTGGGGAAATCTTTGAAACTAATATTTACATTTTTAGTGACAGTTAATTATAGCCACTTTAGTAAATGCGCATGCGCCGTAGTCAGAACTTCCACCATTCGCCGTCGAGATACGTACAGCCAACGCCTTCTCTAATAGAGTAGGCCGTGGTACAGCTTACAAGACTATCTCTATATCTGTGCAGGCAATGATTGCCACAATAACCATATTAAACACGATTTATATGTTTTCTTCAAACAACCTTCGTTGAGTTGAAAAGTAGACGATGGATTGGAAGGGAAAAGGGGAGGGGGGGGGGGCATCAAGACCTATTTCGACGTCGGCGCAGACATTGACTGCGACATTAACCGTGTTAGACACTTGCGATTTCTATTGTTGTGCCGTTTCAATAATATATCTGGAATATCTGCCTTTGAGAAAACAATTGCCTACTGTTTTGAGTTGTATTATAATCGGGACATAGTAGTCAGGACACACATTTCAAATAGTTTTGTTCTCTTTTCGTTTCTCCGATGAAGTGGCTGCTTGGTCGAATGGTTAGAACACTGGGCTCCTGTCCGGGAGACCAGGGTTCGAATCCGCAGTAGTGTTTTTTTTTACCCGGGGCTAAAATAAAATCCTCACCTGCACTGTTGTGGTGACAGCACTAGCCATGTGGCCCTTAATACTTAAAAAAAAGGACAGGTATGTGGGTAAATCAGATAATTAAATTTGACCATTTCGCATACTTATGATTTCATTTTTAAACTTTACAATTGCATGGTTACGCTGAAATTTCATAGCTTTCCATTTATTTTCATTTAGATTTAATTATCTAATCTGCGTTGGAATTTCAAGCTGTGCTGTTTACCATAGCGTTCATTTACTAATTATGGTGTATTTTTTCCTGTTTTCATTTGCTTTTCAATTGTTTTTTTTTTTTCTTCTCCCAACTACTTCAATGAGGGAAAGAGTAGTCGGTGAATTTGGGAGGGGGGGGGGGATACAAACTGTTTACTGAGAGAGCTTTAAGTCACAGTAACTGCTTTACCCACTCAAAGTAGCAGCAGCAGTAGTAGTTGTGGTTGGGCTGTTACACCGTAGTGCTCTCAGGTGAAGACCGCCCGTAAGGTTATGGCGTTCTTCTGTCGAGAAGCGAAATTATACATCCTAACCTGACCAGTCCGCACTAGCTATGCGGCACCAAATCTTCTGGCTCACGACTCCATGTCTACTCCGTTGGTAAAACAGATAGCAGTGACATTATTTTAGCTACTGTGGTGGTGGTCGTGGTAGTAGTTGTACTGGCACTTTCAGGATGATGTGGTAAATATCACACTAGCCCCATTCACTACCTATTACAATTCCTGCTCCCCATTTTAGTCCGGATGGACAGGGATGTCAATGTCAGTTACAACAACAACAAAATATCGCCAGGTGATGATTTTGAAATCCTTCGAAAAGGGAGAGAGCAGTACTCGGTGGAAAAGGGGAGGGGAGGTGTGTAACGACCTAAATTTAAGAGAACTTAAAGAGCTTTAGACTTGATTTTCAAGTTCTCATTACTTAATTTGTTTATATTTTACTAACGCTACCTCCGCTATTCAAGTTTTTTTACGACTGACTTTTATTTACAAGTACAGCTGTAGCTTTACTTCCGTCTCCTATAAAAATGCAAACAGCTTTAGCATGTGACAACCAAATAACCGCAAACGATATGTCCAGGCTTGCCACAGGGATCACCGCTATCACCAGTCCTATTCAACGTTTATACGGTGATGATCACTGAGCAGCAGTTGAATGGAAAGGGAAGGACTTTGTCATTTGCTGATGACATTTTGATTTATCGACGAGGGCGTGATAGACAGGAGCTCGCCAGCACAATGCACAAAGAACTCGATCGAATTGCCGCCTGGTGTGATGGTTCCAATGCCTATGTCAATCCTTCGAAGGCATCAGTGTCATGGTTCTCTTTGAACAATCACATTGTCAAGTCGGACTTACCAGAAGTGAAAATGCGTGATAATATATTGATCAGAACCAACGTTATGACGTTTCTCGGGGTGAGGTTCGATCGCAGCTTGTCATTCAGGGAACACGTTGACCATGTGATAACAAAAGCACGCAAAGGTCTATCTGCATTGAGGATTATGGCTGCTTCCAATATCGAGCAAAGACTACTAATACTTCTATTCTACGGTCTGGTCCTTTCACCCATTGAATACGCTCTGGCCCTCCTCACTGTCAGTGCTACCCAGATTGAAAGACTCGAAAAGGTGCAAAATGAAGCCATGCGCATTATTTTGGGATGTACAAGAGACACATCCTGTGAAGCAATGAGGTATCTACTTGACTTTCCAACAATGAACCAAAGGATCAGGATGTGGAGGGCTCGGGCATACCTCAAAATATGTGCTGATAAGAAACACCCACTGCATCAAGCGCTTTTTAGTGAAAAGGGCGACAGACTAAAGAGGGGAAAATCGTGGCTAGGTCGGGCAGAAGATGTTATAAGGCAAATATGCAGCCTAACCGACATCATACCTGGTGCAGAATGGATACCTGTGCCTCAGGCGTTTATTTGTACATTTTCCTGTATTGTCACACTCAACAGGCGATGTAGAGAAGAGAATCCTGTTGCTGTTAATGCAGAGGTCAACGCTCTCATCGGTGAAAATTCAGACGAAGCAGATGCACTAATCTATACAGACGGATCCGTTATACGCCAAAGAAGAAGCGCATGGGCATTTACAGCACGCTCAGCGGGCAGAACAGTCAAAGAAGCCAACGGTGCCTTCTCCATGACAACCAGCAGCATGACGATGGAGGTGATGGCAGTGACGCAAGCGTTTGCCTGGCTTGAAACACAAAAATACACCCGCATATGTATACTCAGTGATTCAATGAGTATGATCCGGAGGGTTCAGGCAGGTTCAGTGCGAAGACAATGGCTTGAATCGTTACAGAAGTCCACTGTGCGTGGAGTCACCTTTATTTTTGTTCCGGGACACGCAGGCGTCGATGGAAATGAAAGAGCTGACAGGTTGGCTGGATCCGCTATCACTACCGACGGTCGGCCTATGGATCACGCTGATATTATCAATGCCCTCAGAGAAATGGGAAGGATAGAGGACTTTGGTGGCAGTGAATCCACATCACTCGCCAGAATGGCAGACTTGGGAATTAAGATCGGCACAGCAAAAAACGAGACGCACACCGGACACGTCAGAAGACTTGTTAATCAACATAGAACTGGTACTATTAGCCATCGGACGTTGGGGTTCATACTGAGGGGAGGATCTGAGCACCTATGGACATGTCCGGAGTGCAATGACGATAACCCAACTAACTAACTAACTAACTAACTAACCAAATAACCATTTTTGTTACTGTGCTAATAACACCATTTAAACGACCACTAATATAAAAACACAATTATAAGGTGCGTGTTCTAAAGTTGGAAAACCAGACTATTTCTATTTCTGTGCAGAGAATGATTGCGACATTAACTATATTAGACACGAGCGATTTCCATTGTCTTTCTTTTCCCAAAACCTTTGATGAGGGAGAGAGTAGCAGGTGGATTTAGTTGTGGTGGGGGGGGGAGGGGAGGGGGGGGGGGGTTGGGATCAAAGACTATTTCTATATCTGAGCATTAAATGATTGTATTAGACACGTGCGATTTCTATTTTCTTTCATTTCCATTTAGCCAAATTTTGTCACAGCAACGCGTGGCTGGGTACAGCTAGTGTATAATAAAAGTCAGAGGTTTTATTTTAGGAGATGTACAGAAATGTTAGTATCCAGGCACATGGATAACATCCGATGGAAGATGTATCAGCGAGATAAAGAATACAATTGAAAAGGCCAAAACTAATTTTTCAAAATTAAGAACATTTTATGCAATAAATCCATGTCATTGTAGGTTAGGAAAACAATTATCGCATGCTGTATAGAGCCAGTTATAACAAAAGTATGTAAATCCTGAACAATTAATAAAGCAGCTGAACACTTTCTTGAGGCCTCGTAGATGTGGTTTCACAGAAGAATCCTTAGAAATCATTGGACAGCTAAGAGGAGTAACCTACAAGTTTTCCAAGAGGCGAATGCGTGAAGATAACTTATCGCAAACACCAGAAGCAGACAACGAAAAAATTCTTTTTCTTTTTCGCGTTCACCAGCTGTACACACTGGCGGAAAGTTGTGGTTGTTCGTCTACTTCTGGACTGCAGTCCTGCTCCAGAACCTGAGTGTTGCGTGTGCATCAGTTTTACAGATCTTATTCTCTTGAATACAGACTGTTGGTTCCTTGCTTCTCTGGCAAATGCATTCCGACTTCAAAGGAAGCTCCCCAATTAGTCGACTCTTACGACATGCTTTTGGGGAGGCAGTGGGTCTATTCTTGGTTTCCCCACAATGGGGCCCCGGAACCCACACGGGGGTTATCAATATTGTTAAAGACTAAAAAGATTTGTGGGTCATCATGAGCCTCGCTTGGCAGTGGTGAAACATCGCAAGCTAACTTGGTTTAGGCACGTGGTGAGACATGATTCGATTGCAAATTACTGTGCATCAATGAACATTAGAAAGAGAAAGAGAGGGGGGGGGGGTGAAGTCGAAGAAGAGGAGGGCAAAGAAGAATCTGGAATGACAACATAAAGAATGAACAGGATTAAGTTCTCATACACCTATTCACCAAGATGAAGACACAGAAAGATAGATGGTTTTATGTGCTAGTGCCTTCATCATTACATCTTAACGACCCTAATGGGTCAAGGATTATGTTGTGTTATTATATGACATAACCACTGACGTTGAGGAAACAAATAGCATACTTGAAACAGCAGCTTTGACAACGTGAAGAACTCGAGAGTTGGAAGATCTTAATTGTGCTGATGATAAATTTCTTCTAAGAGAAAACAACAATGACATGCAAAGTAAACCAGGTGGTTTAGCAAAAATAATATCAAAAGTTAGTAAAAGTAAAAAAGTAAAGATATCTTTCCTTCGCCTTCAGGCATATAGGGCATGTATGGCTAGACCTATATTTTAATAGACCAATCGGCACAAGATGGGTGATGTGATCAGTATCACGCCGGACGCCTTTACTTCCCGGGACTGCACCCGGTACTCACTCAAGGCTGGGTCGACCTGGGAGACAAGGTCATTTTTGAAAAAAGTCCGGCTTCTTCTGGAAGCGAACCCACGACCTTCCGATCCGCGGCGAGCGTCTAGTCGCTCCGCCACAGGGACTCCGCATCAAAAGTTGGGCTGCAAATAAATGTTGACAAGACATGTAAATTGAAGATACAACCAAAACAGGTCAAGAGGGATTCCAACCCTTAGACCGGCATGGGAACGTCTAAACACTGCGCCACATTGTCTCCCGAAACCAGTCAGCATGGTTGATATCGCCAACAACTCATCAGCTGCTTTTAGTTCCCATGACACTTCTTATCGCCCTTGTTAATCTGGGTAAGCTTAAGAGTCAATGTCATCCGCCCAGATCCTGACAAGGGAAATCACCCAGTAATTTGTTGTTGAACATGAAGAGTTATGTCGTAAATTATTCTGTTTTTGTTGCTTTTAATGTTTGCTACTGACAGTTCATTGTTCATTTTATTGGTCATCTTCATCGCACAACGGTCATGATCAAAATTGCCCCGATCTCCTCCTGAGTATGTCTCCAAGTGTTTTTAGGCTAACGACCCCCATTCTGTTCTGGCTGATGTAACGACAGCTGGCTCCCGCATGGTTTTCCTGTCTCACTGCTTCAATTGATACACCCAGGTTTTGCAGTCTATTCAGTAGAAAATCATTTTCCACTAAACTTAACTCCTTACAACATTTAGTCTTTCGTAATGCATTGGTTATGTCTCTCCTGTCCATAGATGGCTCATTCCCCATCGTCGCACCGCCAGCCAGCGTGTCTGCTCTCTCATTGCCTTTTACACCAACATGACCTAGGACAAAAATGAAGGTAATATGGGGAAACTTATAATATGATATGTCTGTTTTTTCTATAAAATTATCTTCAATACTTCTATGTTTTTCTAATTATGGTTTTAACCTATATTGATTAAGTATTTTCTGATTATAGTCTTATTTTAACTTAGTAAAGAATATAATCTACACCTAAAAATATGATACGTCAGTTAACACCCACACAGGCTTGTCATATTGGCTTTTTTGATGTCAGATTCCTTAAATTTAGCGTATTTAGAATTGATCTGGCTTAACATAATGAGCTGGCGTATTTAGGCTTTCGTTGTCGATTTCCTGGTACGGCTGGTATACAGAATAAAGGAAATTTGCACCATCTCTCAATGTAAGAGCATCTGTGTATGAATACGTTGTCTTCCTAATCAGATCGTGACTGCGATAAAACAAGGACGCTCTGTAACTGAACTATAATGAGGCAGGTCATGGATAAACCATCGAACGTTCACACTTCATACAGTACGGAGTCACGGAGGCACGGAGTCACGTAGCCTGGAAGACTTATCTGTGCTGGTGGTGGGAGTTTACTGAGAGAAAATGTTAATTTACTAGAGTAAATGAGGAATTTAAAATCAAAACCCACCAGTGATACCAAGTGATTGAGACTGAGGGAAGAAAGAACAGATAATATAGACCTAGTTCTAACTGTGATAGACTTTATTACTTTTACCAATGGCCACGTTGCCCCCCCCCCCCTTTTTTTTCCTTCCCCCCCCCCCACCCAAAAAAAATGAAAGCATCTTGTGACAACAATCGCAAGTGTAATAGTAATTGGGAGAAAACATACCCATGGCTCAAAAGATCTTCAGACCGATCAAAGGCAGCATAGTGTCAACTGTGTCAGTGCACTGTTGCACCAAGAATTAGTAACTTATCAAATCATGAAAATCCCCCATAACAGGATGAAAACCCTGTCAAAAAATCTAGTCACATTTTTTACAGCAATGAATGCTAGTCAAAGTAATGAGAAAGTTAAAACATCAGAGTTGCAAACTGCTGTAAGCAAGACCTGCCAGTTTGCAATACGCACACTGGATCATCTAAGTGAAATCATGACAGCGCAAGGTCGGGAGAGTACACTAGAACTCATACAGTAGCATAAAACTAAAAGTTCATGCACAATAAAAAAAATATGATATCGCCTGCACTCAAGGCTGAAAAGGTTTAGGCTGTATCTTCGACTTCTTCCAATCAGGATGACAGTAAGGAATTCAATCAAGAGCTTTTGATGTGAAGTGACTACAATGTTACATTTTATATGATTTTTTTAAAGGCGTAGTTTTGGTAGTAGTTAGGCGTAAAATGACTTTTTTTTATCTGGCAACCCTGACCCACTCGGACTGTCACATGTCATTCTCTACAGGGCAGCTTTTTCCAAAACATGGCAGCCATATCTCATCTGCGGCTCCTAGTAGCTCAGGTAACGGCTTTGACAGGCAGGCTAAACAAGGTCAGGGTACTCAAATGGTTAGTAGCCTTCGGTATGTCAGGATCAGCCTATCCAAGCAAGCAAAAACTGGACTGAATGCGATTAGACTATCAATACGTGATGGTCGCAATTAGTACTAAATGTGTACGAAAGTGCCAATTTCGACAGCCCTGCTGTCACCCGAAATTAGGCTCTCAAAGTTTCAGAGGTGAGCAAACAAATAATCATGGAGTATCCAGGATACATATTTAAAAAAAAAAAAAAAGATAGTAGCTGAGCTTTAGCAATGCAAAGACTCAACAACATAAAGAATTTATGGCACAGCGTTCAGAAGTGAGTTAAAGTAACAGTTCTGAGATCATATATCTCTCCCGTAGTAATCTATAATTGAGTCACGAGGTTTTACTCGATCACTCAAGAAAGAAATCCCAGCTTTTGAATTTGCATGCTTCATAAAGAATTCTTAGAATACCATTAGCCAAGAAGATCATTACCCACAATTTACATGATTTGAGCACTAAGAGAACCTGGCTCTATGACAGCATTTTTTTCCCGAAAGCTGAGGTTAGTTAGTTGGTTGGGATATGATCATTGCCCTCCGGACATGTCCTTAGGTGCTCAGATCCTTCCCTCAATACGAAACTGTGACTTATAGTGCCAGTTATTTGTTTTAGGTGAGCGATGTGAAATCGTTGTCTCGAAAGTCCTCCACCCTTTCCACTTCTCTGAGGGCATTAATTATAATCGCATGATCCATTGGCTGACCTTCATCAGTGATAGCGGATCCAGCCAACTTATCAGCCCTTTCGTTTCCATTGACGCCCGCGTGCCCTGGAGCGAAGATAAAGACGACGTTACGCACAGTGGACTTCTGTAATGGCTGAATCCACTGCATAGTTTTGTGTTCTTAGCCATACAAATGCTTGCTTCACCGCCATCACCTTCCGTCGTCATGCAGCTTGTTGTCATGGAGAAGGCACCGCTGGCGTCTTTGATTGTTTTCCCCGATGAGAGTGATTTGAACGACCATGCACTTCTTTGTTGTTGTAAAAAGAGCGTCTGTGTAGATCAATACAGCTGCTTCGACTGAGTTATCCCTGATTAGAGCGCTGAGACTTATCCATTGACCACAACAGCGCTCTGCTCCCTCCATCTTCTCTCGAGCGGGACAATACGAAAAAGGTTGCGATTAAATACAATAGACACAGGTATCCACTCTACACCAGGAGGGATATTGGTTGGGCTACATACTTGATTGATGACATCTTCTGCCTGACCAAACCATGACTTACTCCTCTTCAGCCTGTTGCCCTTTTCATTGTTGAGCACTTGATGCAATGGGTGTTTTTTTTAATTTTTATTACCGCTTATTTTAAGGTACCCAACCTTAAGTGGGTACCGGGTGCAGTCCTTGAAAGTACAGGCGACTGGCGTGATGCTGACCACATCACCCATCTTATGCCGTCTATAAAAAATAGGTCCAGCCCTATATGCCCTATAGCCCAATGGCGTGGAGAAGGGTCCTACTTTACTTACTTTTTTTTTAAAGGTAAGCTCGAGCCCTCCAGGTCGTGATCCTTTGATTCATGGTCGGAAAAATCAAGCAGATATTTCATTGCTAGACAAGCTGAGGTAATTCTGACCATGTTAAAGGCATGGTTGCCTGTAGAGAACAGTAATAAGGTGTACAGTTTTCAGACAAGGAGGCAGACGCAGACTTCTGCGAAGGTGTAAACAAGACACGGAAGAGGCACTGGCTATAAAAGCACATAGGGCTGAAGAATTGGCCGGAGTAAGAGAGACCTTTCACCGTGACGTTCTGTAAAGAACTCCCTGACTGATAAGAACTACCCAACATTCCTTAAACGTGGTTCACGCACTTTGCTTATTTCACATGTATAAACACATACTTTGTATATACTAAAGTTATTGTGATTAAAATCGTGACCATTCCTATAGTTAACACATTCAAGACATCAATCAGGAAACTCCAGAACTGATATCCATAAAAACAACAGGACATTTCAATCGCCTTCTAATGAATATAAGTTACTTTTGTTCACCATAAATTTACAAATTCTATGTATTTTGATGAACTGTTTAAGCGATTTCTTTTACCAAATCTCGTTTTTATTCAGTCTACTTACGCAAATCTAATTGAATTTAAAAAAGAGCTTAAGTTAAAGGGGTATAATGGACCAATATGTATGGGTCTCCTGTCGTTTGTTACAGAAGTATGTAGACACTTTGCCTTATATTTTAATTTAAAAAGCATTCTTGTTTTTCCGGTCTTTCTTGCTATTCTTATTCCTGTTTATGTTCTTCTTGTAATCATTCTTGGCTTTCTTGTTCTTTCTGGTTTTTCTAGCAACGTAAAAGAGTTGCCAAAAGCACGAACTCCCCAACTCCTGCAACTACCCCGATGAGTATCTGAAATATGTGTATCCATGAACCAATTGAAAGTATCCAAACTCAAAGCGCTCACATACAAGGCGAAAGCCCGAGACTAAAACACTTCTTCACAGGAAAAACAAACGAATGGAACATGCAAATTCGGTTAGGTTAAAAAATTGGACCCTCTTATGCGCCTTCATGTGTAGGAGACAAATAACTAAGTCAACACCCTTAATTTATAGCCCTTAGCCTTGGCTGGCATCTGCTCTAGGAAGGAAGCTCTGAGCACTGCTCTTCTGATCCAGTAGCTTCTGCAACCTGCTTTGTTCCAAACTTGCTGGTGTTACATTTCCTTTGTAATAAACAAAGCAGGTCGAGAGAGGGATCATTATACATGGGTGACATATGGTCTCTACAATACTGCCCAGGCTTTGTGCTATATAGAGGATGAACTTCATCCCCGGCCGTAATTAGTCTCTGACACAAAAGGAGAGCTGTGCGGCTGAAAGGAAACAGACTAAACTCAAATATTGACAACAGTGGCCGAGTGGTCTGTAGAAATACGGGTGCTCTTCCCATATGCCCGATGCGCCTAAAGGTGTGAAAAGGGATCTACACTTATTTTGGAGTGTCAGTTTTCTTTGTAATTATCATTTCTTGAGTTTTTCTGATGTTCAGACTAAGACGCGTATTTGCACTTTTCATTACGCTTGTATCCATCATTTCTTGCAGTTTTTTCAACAGTTGGTTCATCGTCTTTATCTTCTATTTCTAACAGGTTTGTCCATCGTCTTTATCTCCTATTTTCAACAGTTGGTTCATCGTCTTTATTTCCAACAGGTGGTCAATCGTCTTTATCTTCTATTTCCAACAGTTGGTTCAACGTCTTTATCTCCTATTCTCAACACATGGTTCATCGTCTTTATCTCCTATTTCCATCAGGTGGCTCATCATCTCTATCGTCTTTATCTCCTACTTCCAACAGGTGGTTTATTGACTTTATCTCCTATTTCCATCAGGTAGCTCATCGTCTTTATCGTCTTTATCTCCTATTTCCAGCAGGTGGTTTACTGACTTTATCTCCTATTTCCAACAGGTGGTTCATCGTCTTTATCGTCTTTATCTCTTATTTCAAAATGGTGGCTCATCGTCTTTATCGTCTTTATCTCTTATTTCAAACAGGTGGTTTATTGTTTTTATCACCAAATTTCAACAGGTGGTTTATTGTTTTTATCTCCCATTTCCAACAGTTGGTTTATTGTCTTTATCTCCTATTTCCAACAGTTGTTAATTTATTGTCTTTATCTCCCATTTCCAACAATTGGTTTATTGTCTTTATCTCCCATTTTCAACAGGTGGTTCATCGTCTTTATCTCCTATTTCTAACAGGTGGTTTATTGTCTTTATCTCCTATTTCCAACAGTTGTTAATTTATTGTCTTTATCTCCCATTTCCAACAATTGGTTTATTGTCTTTATCTCCCATTTCCAACAGGTAGTTTATTATCTTTATCTCCCATTTCCAACAGGTGTTTTATTTTCTTTATCTCCTATTTCTAAAAGTTGGTTTATTGTCTTTATCTCCCATTTCCATTAGGTGGTTTATTGTCTTTATATTATATTTCCAACATTTGGTTTATCGTCTTTATCTCTGTTGTCTCACTGTCTCTGGAACACAGCCTACCCAGAACGTCTGTATTGTCCATGCTACTTCTTCCTACAATAACCACTGCAGATCTGGGCCAGTGTGTCGGCTGTTTCATTTCCTTTCTTCTCTTTTTGCGCGTTCACCAACTGTAAACTTGGGCGCAAAGCTCTGCTACTTATCTTCTGGACATTGATCTTGTTCTAGAAAGTGTGTCTTGTGTGCACATCCGTTTTACAGATCTGGCTTGTTTGTATGCATTCTGTTGGTTACCCACCTCTTAGGCACACTCTGACTTCAAAGGTTACGTCCATAATTAGTCGGATTTTAAGACAGGCTGATGTGAAAGGCAATGAGAGAGCAGACGCCTTGGCTGGTATTGCGACTTTCAGGAATGGGCCATCCATGGGCTGGAGAGACAATATTTTCTATGCCATACGAGAGACTAAATGCTGTGAGACTTTCACTTTACACTCAATAGATTGCACACCCTGGGCGCACCAACTGGAGCCGCGAGAACATAATGGCTGTTGTTAGGCTAAAAGAGACATACTCAGGTGTAGATCGGAGCACTTATGGTTATGTCTGATGTGCTATGAAGATGATCTTTAAATGAACAATGAACAATGAACAATGAACAATGAACAATCAACATTGAACAATGAACAATGAACAATGAACAATGAACAATGAACAATGAACAATCAACAATCAACAATGAACAATGAACAATGAACAATAAACAATCAACAATGACCAATCTACAACATGCTTGTTTAGCGGCAGAAGTTCTACGCTATCCACCTCCACCTCCCCCCCCCCGCCCCACCCAAAGGGATCCCCAGAACCCACACAACGGGACATTTCCTTTCAGAACCCACAAAGTGACATTTACTTTCAGAACCCACAAAGTGACATTTACTTTCAGAACCCACAAAGTAACATTTACTTTCAGAACCCACAAAGTAACATTTACTTTCAGAACCCACAAAGTGACATTTACTTTCAGAACCCACAAAGTAACATTTACTTTCAGAACCCACAAAGGGACATTTCCTTTCAGACACCAATGGATAGTATAACATCAGTTAAAAAAAAAAAAAAAAAAAAAGCAACAACCAGGGCGCCACCACAATGAATTAAATGGGAGTGGGGTGCTCGATTTTCTTATAAGTTTATAGGGGCGTGAAATGATTCCAACTTTGTATTGTTATTTTTATTTTTATTAGTATTATTATTTTTATTTATGGGCTAAGTGGCAAATAAATCAATGAAATGTTTGAAATAATGAGAAACTTATCAACAGATACTTCAAAGGAGAATTATATATGTCGGGGGGGGGGGGGGGGGGGGGGGGGGAGGGGGGAACTTTGTGTTCATGCATGTTTTCAGGGTGGGTTGGGGGGGGGGGGTGGGATGTTAGGCACTTCTTATCCCTCCGCCCTTCTCAACATTGTTAAGTTGCTTGAGGCGCTCTACGCACAACTCTCACCCACTCCAGGTTTAAGCGCGACTGGAAAGAAAGAAAGAAAAAACGCACAACTCTCACCCACTCCAGGTTTAAGCGCGACTGGAAAGAAAGAAAGAAAAAACGCACAACTCTCACCCACTCCAGGTTTAAGCGCGACTGGAAAGAAAGAAAGAAAAAACGCACAACTCTCACCCACTCCAGGTTTAAGCGCGACTGGAAAGAAAGAAAGAAACTACGCACAACTCTCACCCACTCCAGATTTAAGCGCGCCTGGAAAGAAAGAAAGAAAAAAGCACAACTCTCACCCACTCCAGGTTTAAGCGAACCTGGAAAGAAAGAAAGAAAAAAGGTGGAATAAAAGGTAGCGCGGGGGAGGAAGAGAAAGGGGGGGGGGGCGAGAAGGGCAGAGTATTACCCGTAGAATGACCAAGAAGCGCTTACTACTGTCAGTTGTCCATGACTGCCTTTATGTTACCATGTTTGCGGTGTAGGCAGGGGAGGGGTCTGTAAGTCTGAGGATTTACGGCTCTATGACAAATACTGTCGCCAGGGATTGTGCAGGTAAGAATTGTATTGTGCCCTGGACACAAAGAATCCCCAGCCTTACCCAGGATTCGAACCTAGGTCTCCTGCTTGAGAGCCCAGTGTTCTAACTGTTCGGCCAGCTGTTACTCAATTGTTTACTACTAAAGTAACTAAAGAAGCGATGTCACTGAACTCAACATTACATACGCATCCGATCGCTACTTCCCTGGTTGGAACAGAATTTATGTCTCAATGAAAAACAAAATTAGAAATTAGAACGCTAGAGAAATGAGAAATCTAAGAGGGGACTAAGAGAAGATGACTATGAGAGAAGAGGAATTAAAGAGAAGAGGACTCTAGTACAAGAGGACTCTAGGAGAAGAGGACTTTAAGAGAAGAGGACTCTAAGAGCAGAGGACTTTAAGAAAAATAGGGCTTTAGGAGAAGAGGACTCTAAGAGAAGAGGGCTCTAAGAGAAGAGGACTCTATGAGAAGAGGACTATATGAGAAGAGGACTCTAAGAGAAGAAGACTATAATAGAAGAGGACTCTATAAGAAGAGGACCAAAAGAGAAGAGGACTCTATGAGAAGAGGACTGTAAGAGAAGAGGACCCTAAGAGAAAAGGACTCTAAGAGAAGAGGACTCTATGAGAAGAGGACTATAATAAAAGAGGACTCTATGAGAAGAGGACTATAAGAGAAGAGGATTGTAATAGAAGAGGGCTCTAAGAGAAGGGCACTATAAGAGAAGGGGACTGTAAGAGAAGAGGACTGTAAGAGAAGAGGACGGTAAGAGAAGAGGGCTCTAAGAGAAGGGGACTATAAGAGAAGAGGACTGTAAGAGAAGGGGACTATAAGAGAAGGGGACTATAAGAGAAGAGGACTGTAAGAGAAGAGGGCTCTAAGAGAAGGGGACTATAAGAGAAGGGGACTGTAAGAGAAGAGGGCTCTAAGAGAAGGGGACTATAAGAGAAGGGGACTGTAAGAGAAGAGGACTATAAGAGAAGAGGACTGTAAGAGAAGAGGACTATAAGAGAAGGGGACTGTAAGAGAAGAGGACTCTAAGAGAAGAGGGCTGTAAGAGAAGAGGACTGTAAGAGAAGAGAGCTGTAAAAGAAGAGGACTGTAAGAGAAGCGGGCCCTGAGAGAAGAGGACTCTAAGGGAAGAGGGATGTAAGAGAAGAGGGCTCTAGGAGAAAACGATTCTAAGAGAAGAGGACAGTAAGAGAAGCAGGCTCTAAGGTAAGAGAAATCTAAGAAAAGAGGGCTGTAAGAGAAGAGGACTCTAAGAGAAGAGGAATGTAAGAGAAGGGGACTCTAAGAGAAGAGAACTGTAAGAGAAGAGGACTCTAAGAGAGGAGGACTGTAAGAGAAGAGGACTGTAAGAGAAGCAGGCTCTAAGAGAAGAGGAATCTAGGAGAAGAGGGTTCTAAGAGAATAGGACTGTAAGAGAAGAGGACTGTGAAAGAAGAGGACTCTTAAGAGTAGAGGGCTGTAAGAGAAAAGTGCTCTAAGAGAAGAGGACTCAAAGAAAAGAGAAATCTATGCAAAGCTTGGCTTCTTCTTTGTCTCGGTGTGCATTGGTTTCAAACTCCGGGCTTGTTCCATTACTTTTTTTTTTTACATACATTCGATTTAAGATCTGATTTATCTGTAAGCAGGCCCGGCTCTCTAGCGCAGTTGGCTAAACCGGGTGACGAACTCCTTGTGGTCCGGGTTCAATCCCGGGGACAGACAGGAAAGCCACATTTTCTCCCAGATTTACGGTATTTACAATAAAATCAAGACCGAAAGGTTGCTATATCTATAATACCGAGCCTAAGGGTTAACAACTCATGGCTTCTGGATACTAAAACAAACAAACAAACAAACAACATCTGTAAGCAGACACTTGGTTCATGACCATTCAGGCATATGTACTCAGACTTTGAAGCAAACACTCCCTGTTAGTCACCTTTTGCAAGCTGATCACTTCATTTCGCCTCCTGAAAGGTAGACCCGGAAGTCAGACAGGGAGAACAAAAGCTGAGAACCCTTAAAAATGGTTTGCATAATTGCAACCTAGCTGGGTTACAAAGACGTAGTGTCTGGTTGAGACTGCACTTACATACGGGTACAATGTCTTGTTCTTATAAAGTATTCCACCTGTTTAGGAGAATGCATGTTAGAACTGTTGTGTTCAAGCTGTGTCGCAAGAACCCTGTTTACGTCCTGTTCGGCGATTAGTATAAAGTAAGTTTCATTTTTGGGTTATAAAAGGTTAGTTGCGTATCCTTTACAGGACGTTGCAGAACCAACCCCGGCAACCCCTGGTTGTTGTGTGGTTTCTCTAGGCAAATTTACGTCAAGTAATTTGCCATTGCTTTCTAGACGGTCGACTCCCTGATACCACTGTCGAAACCAATGCAAGGCGCATGGTCCGCAGCTGGGATCGAACCCGGCATTCCGGCATTAAGAAGCGTTCGCATCGACTTAGCCACAGAGCCGACTCTTTGGTTATAAACTCGCCCTAATATTGTGTGTGTGTGTTACTTTAGAGCCCCATCCCAGCTTTTGTCAGGGACCCTAAATATAACCTAACGGTTAAACGGGGTGTCTAGGAATTGCGCCTGGAATATTCTCATCCGAATGGTGGTATTCTGTATTACTGGCTGTTAGTTTCTCGTTGTGCGGTTAAAGAAGTGTTGAACGTCACTCGCTGTAAGGTAGGTTTCAGTCTTTGGTTAGGGAAGTAAAGTGAAGGAAAGAACGCCTCTCTCACCCACCAGCGGAAAAGTCACCATATGGTGCTACATTCGTCTCTGTGTAGACCAGTCTGTACTGGATGTTAAATGTGACATAATCATGACGGCCACCCTTACTTCCGATAACGTTTTCCCCCTTTTTTTTTGGGTATAATGTGGAGTTTTTACTTTTTCTTAGATAATTGTGTAAAATAACGAAACTTTCTCGGAACAATGGTTTGTTGGCTACATGGCAACTATATTTATATTTTATAGACCGAAAAGATTAATTATATTCCCCGTGTGGGTTCCGGGGTCCTGTTAAAGGGAAAACACGAAGCGACCCACTGCCCACCCAAAAGCATGTCGTAAGAGTCGACTAATTGGCGGCTTCCTTTAAAGTGGGAGCACATCTGCCTGGGAAGCAAGGAACCAACAGTCTGCATACAAAGGAGTCAGGTCTGTAAAACGGATGCACACGCAACACTCAGGTGACCAGGACTGCAGTTAAGAAGTGGATAAACAACCAGAACTTTCCGCCAGAGTCTACAGCTGGTGAACGCGACGAAGAAGAAGAAAAAGAAGATGAATAATATGGTCAACGTCATGCGACCGTCTTTACTTCCCATAACATGTCATGGTACCCCTTTTCGTCTGGGTCGACAGGGAAACAATTTTGGTTTTAAAGAAAGAGAAAATATAGCCATTGCATTGACTGTGAGATATTCAGCGAACGAAAAAAGAACACCGAGAAAGAAACATGAACTTTTATTCAGGTTGCAGCTAGCGCTGTTAGCATGATGACTCTTCACTGGCTAATGGAAAAGTGAAAAAGAAAAAAAAAATTAAAGTTCCCTTTTTTAGGGATATAGGGCATATAGGGCTAGACCTATATTTTTTATAAACCAATCGGCGCCAGATGAGTGATGTGGTCAGCATTCCGCCGGCCGCATTCACTTCCCGGGACTGCACCCGGTACCCACACAAGGTTGGGTCGACCTGGGAGTCACAGTCATTAAAAAAAAAAGTCCAGCTTAGCCAGGGAGAGAACCTACGACCTATAGATGCGCACGCTAGCGTCTAGCCGCTACGCCACAGTGATTCCCTTAGGATTTAGAATACCCTGTGGCAATATCCTAAGTGCAATGTTATCCTTTCTTCATTCCTTCATTCATTCACACATTTTTTTAAACTCTAGATTCAAATGTGTCGACATTTTATCAGCATTGCAGGTTAAGGTGTTCCCGAAGTCAAAAAGAAAATAATGCGTATCCTGCTAATCCTGGTATTGTGTGTTCTATTTCTCGGAGGTTCCCAAACTGCAACTACACATCAGTTCACTGGCGGGGTGACCCTAACTGACAACGTTACAATTATCACACCTGAGTCCGTAGTTTTGCTAAATTATACAATCACCATTTTAAAAAACGATTCTATCTCCGGTGACGTTCTGGGTTACAACATGAAAGAGACCATCAGGCAGTTTATATCCACGATAAACGAAACTTTATTCAAAATTCCAGACTACCTGAATACAACGTCATCTTCTGAAAATGTTTACAAATACAGTATCCACGACAACAGCGACAGCACCATAGAGACCGTGAATATCCAATCAACACGGTTCTATCTTACTCCATCATTCACAGATTTTTCTGAACCAATCACATATGAGATGTCAAAATTACTTTTGGATACTAGCCTCTTCACCACATTGACAGAAGCTGTCGAAGCAGCAGATACAGTCAGTTATATGACAACACAGTTTGTCGATGGTTTCAGCAGCTTGACCTCCTCCAACATATTAAGTGTTGCAAGTTCTACAAAATTCAGCTTTGAAATCAGTGAACTGTTGACAGAAAATAGTGTTGTATCATCACCGACCCCAGTCGAAGACATTTATCTCACAATTACGGACAAAACGGCGGAATCCACATTTGTTGATGTTACTAAGAACACATCTCCTAGCAATGATAATGATAAGTCTCAGCTGATTGCAAAGATTGCTAGTGAAATCCTAACACAGTTGCCAGCATCAGGTCATGTTGCTTCAGTCCAGACTACAGCCGTACCTGGGAGTTCTCAGATACCATCTATTGATACTAAAACAGCTGAATTTGTGATTTCGATGCCAAAGACGACAGCCTATGGCCCTTTAGAAGCGACAGTTCTCACAGGACCATCAGATATCTATAGAAGCATCCATTCTTCATTGTGTCGTCCAGTGCAAGATACTGAGACAGTTAGCCTGTACAACACAGTGACTGATGTCTCAGACTCATTTATAATTCAAATAACCTCGAACTGGCAATCATCGGAACGATCAGCATCATCATCATTAACGATAGGATCGCCGGACTTGACTGATAGCACCTCATACAGCCAGTTAGAAGAAGAAACTGACAGTAGTGAGTCTGCAAGAACAGCAGACACAACACAAAGAAAACTCACATTAGGTAACTTCAGTACACAAAGTACCATCCAGATAAGTCCAACCATTGACAACTTGAGTACCCATGACACCCTCCAGATTAGACCAACTACTGTCATCTTTAGTACAGAATATACCATGGAAAAAAGTCAAGATACTGACAAAGTCAGTTTAAAAGATATTCCAAAAGCGAGCTGGACCTTGGAGCTCAAAGAAACACAATCCTCGCCACAGGACAGACTAAGTGTATTCGGCGTCGGTCCAAATGGAACTGAATACTCTACACGGAACACACTAGAAGTGTCATCTAGTAATTATTTCTTTCACCTAAGCACACATTTCACCACAGAACGGACAACACCGAGTACAACAGACACCACAAAGAAGACATGGGACAAAACTCTTAATCCAACAGACACAACCAAGAGAACATGGGACACAACACCGAGTCCAACAGACACCACTAAGAGAACATGGGACACAACATCGAGTCCACCAGACACCACCAACAGAACATGGGACACAACATCGAGTCCACCAGACACCACCAATAGAACATGGTACACAACATCGAGTCCATCAGACACCATCAAGAGAACATGGTACACAACATCGAGTCCAGCAGACACCATCAACAGAACATGGTACACAACATCGAGTCCACCAGACACCACCAACAGAACATGGGACACAACATCGAGTCCAGCAGACACCACCAAGAGAACATGGGACACAACATCGAGTCCACCAGACACCATCAAGAGAACATGGTACACAACATCGAGTCCAGCAGACACCACCAAGAAAACATGGTACACAACATCGAGTCCACCAGAAACCACCAAGAGAACATGGGACACAACATCGAGTCCATCAGACACCACCAACAGAACATGGTACACAACATCGAGTCCACCAGATACCACCAACAGAACATGGTACACAACATCGAGTCCACCAGACACCACCAACAGAACATTAGACACAACACCGAGTCCAGCAGACACTACCAAGCGAACATGGGACACAACACCGAGTCCAACAGACACCACTAAGAGAACATGGGACACAACATCGAGTCCACCAGACACCACCAACAGAACATGGGACACAACATCGAGTCCAACAGACACCACCGAGAGAACATGGTACACAACATCGAGTCCAGCAGACACCATCAAGAGAACATGGGAAACAACATCGAGTCCACCAGGTACCACCAACAGAACATGGTACACAACATCGAGTCCACCAGACACCACCAAGAGAACATGGGACTCAACACCGAGTTTAACAAACGCCAAACAAGAGGAATCGGCTACAAAATTTATTCCAGTAAGCACCACTACGGAAACGTTTATCTCAACAAACATCACAAATAAAACAATGACCAAAGCGCCCCGTCCAACAAACGCCACCGAAGAAACCTGGACTACACAATCATCTGAAACAAATACTACCAAAGAAGTACCCGAATCTCCAACGATTCCTTCAACTTGGATTAAAACGTCTACACAGACGGCTATGACGTCAACAGCAGCGGTAACCACTACGACCAGTCCAACAGGTGAGTAGCAAGAGTTGACAACTTTCAGTGGTTCCCAAATTATACTCCAGCGTAGTTCGCGCGAAGGAGTCATTTCTTCCATGTCCCAGATATTTCTTAATAATCTATGTAGCAATTTCGTTGATGTGTTTATACTGGCTTATAACTGGTTTATAACTTCTGCTGAGTCACCATCTTGACCTGCCGCCTTTCCTTCTTTTCTAATTTCGTCTTCAGATGGTATTTCACAATTGTTTTCCAGAACCTTTTCTAAAGGCTAGATATCTGGAGAAACTATGAGGCTGGTCTATTTAGAAGTATTCCAAAATATTCGATTAAGTCGGTAATTTTTGTAAATCAAGGGAGCCGTCGTGGTGTAGCCGCTAGACGCTATCCTGCGTATCTGAAGGTCGTGGGATTAAATCCAAATAGAGCCAGACTCTTTCAGTAATGACCTTGGCTCCTAGGTTAAGCCAGCTTTACATGTGTACCAAGTAAAGTCCTGGGAAATAAAGCAACAGCCACCGATTGCTGGCTGGTCTCTAAACTAAGAGCCTAGTGAAAAATGCCTGATGTGCCACTGGCGTAAAAGAAAAAAAAAAGAGACTTTTAGTGGTTGTAGTAACGACGTCTGGCCCATATACACATTAGCTAACCTTTTATTCATGCGTGTTTAGGCTGGCCTATGTGACAGGAATGTCGTGTCCGGTCCCATACCCGGTGATTGACTTGATATCTAGAACTGGCCCTAACACAAACAGCCTCAGCCTACGTCCAACGAAAGAGTGCAACGTACGACCCGTGGAAGCAACGCCTTTCTACTTACGAGTGAAAACGCAACGTCGCCGGCAGTTGCTCACACAACAAAGATTAACAGTCAACGCAGAAAGCTTTCCGAAAACAGCGGTACATGGTGACACCCCGCTAACGTACACCCGCCTGAGCAAGCATGAATCAAAAGTCAGCTAGTGTACAAATGAGCCCGACCTCGCTATTGCAACCCATTTAGTAAAGGACTCTTGTCCCAGCACACCAGGTAAATGTTGTATGGATCAATCCAGCGAAGCCTTTCTCTCTACTGAGAGATAGAAAAACACGGACTTTTATTCAGGTTACAACTGGTACTGTTAGCATGTTGACCTTTCGTTGGTTACCGAAGACGGAGACGGAACACCCTGTGGGAATGTTACGACTGCAATGTATTCAATTTTTGATTAGCTAATTAATTATTACTATTTGTGTGTGTGTGTGTGTGTGTGTGTTTGTTTGTGTGTGTGTGTGTGTGTGTGTGTGTGTGTGTGTGTTTGTGTGTGTGTTCAAACCACTGAACTAAAAATTTTGCATTGAAAAACCATAACAGCCCAAACAATGCTGGGTTTGGTTCTGCAACGTCCTGTAAAGGCCACGCAACTAAACATGTTTACATGATGCTGGTCGGCGTCTGTGGCTTAGGCAGTGTGAACGCGCTTCGTAATGCCAGGGTGTCAGGTTTAGATCCCAGCTGCGTGCTTTGCGCCTTGCATCGGTTTCGACAGTGGTATCGAGAAGTCAACAGCCCAGAAAGCAATGGCAAACTACTGGACGTAAACTTGCCTAGCAAAAACCACAAGAGCTCAAAAATACTGCGGTTGCTTCTACAACGTCCTGTAAAGGATGCGCAACTAACTTTAAACAGGTCTACGTGATACTGGTATCCGTGGAAGGATTACTTATGATAAATGTGTCACATGACCAAGATACATGATGTGCCTCCTTTAAATATAATACACAGCGATATTGCAACAACCTGGTTCATTTGCAGAGATGGGTATCGTATTTAGAAATCATGGCTCTATTTAGTCTGGCGGTAATACGTGCAGCAGGAGAAAACCAACCCTGAAACTCATGAACTCAGGTGGGCCCACTCTCTGAAAATGTATAGGAGCTCGTGGGCCGAAACATTTGTCGACGAGAGATTACTTCTACTGATGATTGGTAGACTCCTGCTGTACATGCTCCCCTGTAGAGTTTCTTCTTATAGTCGCTAAATTGAGTGAGTGACTTTCAGCCACCCCCGGACCGCACAAGGAGCGATTTACACCCGGTGACACAAAGTGCTAGCCCTTGGAGGAGAATCCGCGTGCACAAGTCCTAGGAATCTCTTTCACTTTAGCTTATGTTAAACCCGCGGATGACAGTCGGAATGAGGCTTCAAAATAACAAAACAATTACACAGAATATGGGGTGTACGTGTTCTCTAAGTCAGTGGGTTCCCAACCCTCCTAATGCCGTGACCCTTTAATACAGTTCCTTATGTTGTGATGACCCCAAACCCAAAAATACATTATGTTCGTTGCTACTTCATAACGTAAGTGAATTTGTGTTTTCCGATGGTCTTCGGCGACCCCCTGTGAAAGGCTTGTTCGACCTATAAAGAGGTCGCCACCTATAAATTGAGAAATGCTGCTCTAAGTATTGCAAAAGTAAACCTCTCTTCAGACGGTGTGTGTATGTGTGTGTGTGTGTGTGTGTGTGTGTAAGTGTGTGTTTGCAGTCACCATTGTTTTTCACTATTTAGCCGACATTTTCAAAAGCTGGGACATTTTCGATCACTTCATGGTTGATTTTAATATGTAGTTTGTCTGCTGTATTCATTATAGACATTAATGTTTTGCCCAAAAACAGAAAAAGATACTTTTTTCTTGATCGTGCATTTTGAGTCATAATTAATTATTATAACCCTTGTACATTGCTGAAAAAAAAAAAAAGACAGTGTCGTGGACTTCAAGTTCTGAGATGGATTTGAACACTTTGTCATCGAGGGTTAGAAAAAGAATTCTTGCTCGCTACATACATCCAGTTTTAACATATGGCTGTATGTCCGGGAAAATCGGTAGGCAGACCAAACATTTCTTTAGGCCTCAGAGATGTGGTTTTACAGAAGAATGCTTAAAATTCTTTGGACAGTCAAAAAGAGCAACCAAGAGGTTGTAAAAGAGGAGGGACCTCGAAGACAACTAATCACAGACATCAGAAGGAGACAGTCATCAGTTATTGGTCATATTATGAGAAAAGGGAAAATGAAACATGTTGTGACCACTGAAAAGATCTGTGGAAGGCGTGATAAAGGAAGACAACGGGAGACGATTCTTGACAGTCTTGTTGGAGGTGTGTCAGCATACGAACTGATACATGCTGCAGGGGATCGTAGATTGTGGAGATGCATGATCGCCGACGCCAGTCGTCAAGTCACCTAATGATGATGATGAGATGGATTTGCCTTCAGTCATGATTTTGAAATGATTATTAATAAAATTAAAGTAACTACTTCACGCCACACTGGCATCATTTTTTTAGTTGCCAGCTTAGGCTGAGTTGACTTCGAAACCTTTATAAATAATTGTTGACTTTAAAAAAAAAAAATTTTTGTTGCAGAACTCACCGAAATTTTCACAAACACTTCCGACCCTGGCACACTGACGGTCACCAACGTCATAGAGTATGCCGAGAAAGTTCTGAAACTTTACAACGAGTCACTCTATGACCTGAAGGTGATACACTTGTGTTTTTTTTAATCTCGTCCTGGTTATGTATGCTAATGAGATTTATTTTTCTAGCAGTAGTTGTAGTTGTAATAATAGTTGTATTGTAAGCATTATAATAATAGTAGTAGTAATAATTGTAATAGCAACAGCAGCAGCAGTAGCAGCAGTAGTAGTAGCACCATTAGCAGCAGCAGCAGTAGGAGCAGTAGTAAAAGTAGTAGCAGAAGGGGGAAGATTTGTAGTAGTAGCTATAGTAGTAGGGGTAGTAATAGTAGAATAGTGTCATAGTAACATCATTTGAACATTCTTAGAACAACACACAAAAAAAAAAGGGGGAAAAAAGATAAACTTAACTAGCATAAAATTATTTTAATGAGCGCATAAAACATTCCTAATCTACCCTCTAAACGTATTTTTAGTTTTCTACTCTTCTCCCTCTTCTTCTCTTTTTCCATCTCTTCCTTCTCCTCCACTTCTTTTAGCAATTTTATTATGCCTATTTTTCCTTATTATTTCCCTCTCATACTATTCCGTTTTCATTTGTTCCTCTTATAAAAGTTAGTTGTGTATCCTTTATAGGACTTTGCAGAGCCAGCACCAGCATTTATTGTTTTGGCTGTTGTGGTTTTTCTAGGCAAGTTTTACGTTCAGTAGTTTGCCACTGCTTACCGAACGGTCAGCTCTCGGTTCCATTGTCGAAAACAATGCAAGGCAAATTGTCAGTATGTGGAATCGAACCCGGCACCTCGGTATTACGAAGCGCTTTCGCAAGGCCTGAGCCACAAACGCTGACCCTCATTCTTATAGTATTCGTGAAAAAGCGGACCCTTTCCCACGTCTTCAGGATTGGGTATACAGGGTTAGACTATTTTATAAATCCACCAGCACTTAGTGGTTGATGTTGTCAACATCACGCCAGCCACCTTTACTTCCCATGACTCTAACTGGTCACCCGTTTAAGGCGCGGTCGACGTGGGAACCAAGACAATTTTGAAAAATGTACGACACTTTCAGGACCTGAACTCAGACCTCACGATCCACAGGCGACCGTTGGCGCCCTACAGAATCAGAAGTGTCAAACATTAATCGCCAACATCTATTATTCATTATTTACTACACATTTGCTTTTTTACTTTGCTGCTATTTGTGTTTCCCTTTAGCACCTCCCTAGTAAGATTAGAATGTTTTGCCTTTGTGGTAGTTTGAGAACAATGTAATTGTCAGAACGATTAATTTTGCCGTTGAGTGTTTAACTGCAGGTGGCCAGAAACGCCTTCCTCGTGATTGGAAACCTCGGAGACGTCAACATGTCCGTGAGTAGGCAAGCCGAGGAAGACAACAAAACCAACTCCAAGTAAGAAGGTTAAGATAACTTTTTTTTTTAGGGATATACAGGAGTGTTGGGAAATGAACAGACAGAAAGACTGACCGGTTCTGCACTAATGAGTGGTAAATTTATGCATGACAAGCTAGATGTGGTCAATGTTCTTTGGGGAGGGGGGGGGGGGTGAGTGAACAGTGAGGAAGCATCGATAGATCATGATGGTCTATAGCAGTGGCTCTCAACCATCTTAATGCCGTGACCCTTTAACAAAGTTCCCTCATGTTGTAGTGACCCCCCCCCCCCCCCCCCAAAAAAAAAAAAAAAAAAAATTATTTTCATTTATAATTTCAATGATTATGAGTTTTCCGATGGTCTTAGGCGACCCCTGTGAAAAGTTCGCTCAACCCCCCCCCCCCACAACCCCCCTCCCCTAAAAAAGAGAAGCGACCGGCAGGTTTAAAATAGCTAGTCTTTAGAGACTGGTACAGTTAGGAGTCACCAGGGCAAGAGATGTTAACTATATTGACGATCCACTGCAGCCAAACTTCACTGTGAAGACGGCACCTGATTGATTGATTGATTAAGTTAGAATCACCCAGGGGATCGATTGGACACTCTAATACTTAGAGGATTCGACACTCTAATACTTAGAGGATTGGACACTCTAATACTTAGAGGATTCGACACTCTAATACTTAGAGGATTGGACACTCTAATACTTAGAGGATTGGACACTCTAATACTTAGAGGATTGGACACTCTAATACTTAGAGGACAGGCAAGACAGACAAATAATCATACTACTACTGGTACCAACAGTATTGTAACTTTTTTCCTGGCAGCTTAAGAGGAGGACGGGGCGCCTATGGAAATGTCCCGAATGCTGTTATGTAAGCTCTGAGCTCAACATTGAACTTGTCATAACTGTTCTTATTACCAACTGTTTAACGCAAACTAAAACTACTCTATCAACTCATGTATCTATCTCTATCTTCTTTTACCACACCAGGACATCACACAAGCGATAAACATCAGATGACACAAAGTGCCACCATGTAGATGAGGATCACCCTTGGAGAGGTCCCAGAAACCGTGTTCAGCCTTTAGACCATATTTATGGCCGGGCTATATTGCGAACCCTGGCAAGAGCCATATTAGGGCTTCAAATAATGAAAAATTGCATCCCAAAAAGGGATGACAAGAGAATAATGCTAAGTCACCAAGTCATCTGGCACTTACTGCCTTTATTTACCACTTCTGTTGTGTAGGGAAGGGGACCGGGGGGGGGGGGACTTTTGAGCCTGATAATTTAAGGCCGTATAGCTAGCGCTGTCGCCACGACTGTGAGGATTTATGTTACTCCTGACAGAACAAAAAAATCCTCAGACTTTCCGAGAATTCGAACCCAGGCCTTGTGCATGAGAGCCCAGCATTCTAATCGTTCGGCCAGCTGCCTATCTAGTTAGTCTTCTAGTGTAGATATTGTTCCCGAATCTCATACTTGAACCCTGAAACTCCAAGCCCAGTTACTCTTGCTACAGAGTGATTATCACCTAAATTGACTTAAATGTCATTGATTTGTTCATGTGAGTTAAAAGTTTACCTTCTTATGTCACTCACATACCCCACTGGGTCTTTATGGAACGACCTGTCAATCTTAATAATTTTTTTGGAAAAGGGGGTGCTTTATTAATATCCTACCCCATACAGGGGAAATCCACAGGTCATGGGGCAGTGTAACTTTTCAGGGAATGGTAGATAGGCTACATGCAGTTTGGGACCTAGGCTGTATGTAGTCGTGGGATTTAGGCTCCACTCTCTCGTGGGACGTAGGTGGGTTGGGGTTAGGGCCAGTTGTAGCAGTGTTGGGGTCATTAAAAGCATCAGAAAGCACGGAAACCTAGCCTTGCCACCATCTAAAATGTTAGACTGTCCTGAGACGTAATCTGGGGGTAGGATATTATTAAAGCACCGGAAATATCCCTTTTCCGTTACTTGCTTTCATGTGTATCAAATGTTATAACAGACTACGAGCATTCCTGGACAACTACACATCTGAGGTGGACCTTGAGAAGAACAACGGGATCGTCAACATTAGCACCCCGCAGTTGCATGTCCTGGTGGTTTCCCTAAAGGAGCTGGATTGTGTAGTCAACAGTACATCCCAGTTTGATTTTGAGACCACAGACGGAAACGGTAACACGGGAACGAAGGTTGGTCTGGCGTCAGTGTGTTAAATATAGTCACTAAAATCTGCTGTAGTAAACATTTTGTGGCTAGTCACTATGTGCCAACTTTTTAGGGCTGTGTAGACAGTGGGTCGTTAGCCTGAGGATTAAGAGCCGCATTCTGTAACGTCGTCCCCTCGTGTGATGCAATTTTTTGTTTCTTTTTTGAAGCCCCGCTTTGGCATTTGCTATGTGTATTGAATATAGCCGGGCCATAAATATGGCCAAGCCATAGATATGGCTTAAAGGCTGAAAGGGGTTTATAGGACTTCTCTACGGATGATCCTTATCTGCATAGTGGCACCTTGTGTCACTGGGTGTTTATAGCTTGTGTGATGTCCTAGTGGTGTACAACTACCTACCTACCTACCTAGAGCAGCACGGCTAGTTCTGTCGTCACGTAATGTGCAGCTTAGGAGGTTTAATTTTGCCCCCGACAGAAAAGAAACCTCCGTCATCTTTTCGGGGGCGAATCCGGGTCTCCCGTTTAAGAGCCTGACATTGAAACCATTTGGCCAGCCGCTCCACAGTGTGTGATGAGTAACGCACCAAATATTCCGCCAGTAAGCAAACGGGACCTTCACACCAGAGGAATGTGTGACACCTTTCCATCTGTCCAGATTATAGTGTTTTATTGCACTATGAGGAAGCATGGGAATCACAACCCTAGCAATGGCGAGTGTGACTAGCAAGACCTGCCCGCGTTAAGAAAAGCCTTTAACTATTGTAGAGTGACGTTTCAGCACCGTTGTTGTCAATATTTGTGTTTAGACTGTTTTCGACAATTTGGAGAACTACCAAAGACACATAAGGACAGATAAATAAAAAAAAATATTAAAAAGCCTCGGGAAAATAATGAACATAAAATGGGATGTATTCAAGGCAGTGAAGAAATAGCCAAAGCTATGCTAACAATGTCAAACATGGCAACTGACTTCAGAAGACAGAAACAAAATAGTCACGACTGAAATGAAGTATTTACTTTCAAAGCTAGGTGTAACGAGGACACATCGACAGAGGAACGATGATATCAGGTGGAGAGTCGGCATAGAATCATTACTGAACTTTATAGGTTAGGTTAGTTGCGTATCCTTTACATGACGTTGCAGAACCAACCCCAACAGCCCCGTAATGTTTAATGGGAAACTATTGGACGTAAATTTTCCTAGAAAAACCACACTACAGCCAGGGGCTGCTGGGGTTGGTTCTGCAACGTCCTGTAAAAGATACGCAACTAACCTTTAGTTTCCCATTGCTTTCTGGACGGTCGGCTGGCCCGCAGCTGGGATCAAACCCGGCATCCCGGCATTACGAAGCACTTTATAGGTAGAGAACAATCAATGGTTTGGCCATGTAACAAGATTGGCATCAGACAGGGCACTACAGAGAGCAATGTTACACATACACAACCGTAAAAGTCCAGAGGTCGACCACGTGAAACATGGACCACATAAATATATGAGACACTAGGAAGTATTTTATACGTAACAAACTAAAAGGTCGGTTCCAGAGATCTCTTCCTGCCCTGACGCCAGGAGGCATTCCAGTAGTCTAAAAAAAAAAAAAAAAGAAGCAGAAATGACAGAGATGTCTATTCAACCACTGATATCAATAGTCATAAGACAGAAAAGATGGCGCTGAACTGAAAACATTCTAAAAAGAAAAAAGCAGAAAATCACCAAACAGCACTGCAATGGGAAATAGGGGGATTTGCGGAACCGAGGACAATCATGTTAAACCTTAAAGCAGCTGTCTCCAACTTAGGGGCAAGCCCTCTTTGGGAGCACAATTAGGTTTCAAGTTTCAAGTTTCAGCAATTTTGAATGTAAATATAGTTCTACTTTTTAATTGGCCAGTTACACTTACAATTTGTTTTAGTATAATTGCAAATAAAATATGTTATTTAACAAAACGGCAGGAAACTTTTGTTTTCATCAGTAGTTTGTACATGTACCTCTAAATGTCTGAATAATTTGAACAGAAATATAGCGACACATAAACAGACACAGCGATACAGAAACAGAGCGACAGAGAAACAGACACAGCGACACAGAAACATAGCGACACAGAAACAGAGCGACATATAAACATAGCGACACAGAAACAGAGCGACACAGAAACAGAGCGACATATAAACATAGCGACAGAGAAACAGAGCGACACAGAAACAGACAGATATTCACAGAGACGGACAAGAAATAGACATCTAGAGATATAGAGACAAACATCTTCATAGAGACAGATACCCATAGACAGACAGACAAACAAGCAGACATCCAGAGAGAGAGAGAGAGAGAGAGAGAGAGAGAGAGAGATTAGAGGGACAATCACACATCCATCCAAAGACAGACAGACATACCGATAAACGTCAGACATAAATATACATACAAGCAAACATACATACGTACAAAACTGAAGATAGATATACATATACATAAGTAAAGTAAAGTAAAGATCCCTTTACACGCCCTTAGGCGCATCTGGCATATGGGAAGAGCACCCAAATTTTTCAGACCAATCGGCATTCGGTGGGTAATGTGGTCAGCATTACGCCAGCCGTCTTTGTTTCCCCAGGACTGCCCATCCTGGTACCCATTTGAGGCTGGGTCGACCTGCGACGTCCCATACCACGATTAAAATCCACGCAGCCCACGCAGGTTTCGATCTCGGTACGTTGGATTACGAGTCAGACTCGCAACGCCTTAGCCACGGACGCCGCTATACATATACATACATACATATATAAATGCATGAATACATGCTTACATGCATATATATATATATATATACACACACATACATACACATATACATATATACATATACACACAATGGGAGCGAGTGAGCGGTGCGTAGGTATGAACAGGTATGTCATCGTATTCTGATGAGTGTGATGCTCCAAAGATTAACCAGAGGTTGGAAAATTCAATGGAAAAGTGAGACAGGCATACAATCAGACTGTGACTAATATCCCGAGTGTGATGATCGCCATTGTTAATTCACAACTGATACATTATCATCATTAATTCATATATTTACAGTTGAACGTCACAGTTACCTTCCCCACGAACCTTCTGCACACCATCTACAACGAATCCAGCAACAACAGGATTCAGTTTGTGGCCTACAAGCGATCCCAACTGTTCGTCCCGGCTGCGGGTTTCCCCGACGAGGTTTCAACACTGGACCACCAACGTGTTGTGTCGGCCAGTATCAAGGGGAAACACCTGACAAACCTCACAGAAGCGATTGCAATTAGTCTGCCGGTTATACAGGTAACAAAAATACAGACCTGGAGATGTTGAAAAGATACGCTTAATTATGTGTAGCATTGCTGAAATCGCCAAACAAGACTACGATTGTTGACCTCAAATGCTTTCCCATGATACCAAATGTCTTACCCTTTCCACCTCCCCCACCCTCCAATAGGCTTAGGGATAATTTGTCAACACTTAGAACCAGTATAACAGAGATCTACTCCCAATCATCTACGAGCAGCTCAGCTTTGAAGTCCGTTACAAAAAGAAAGATCAACATACTTTATCTACACCAGAGTTGTTGAGTTTATGCAGATGGTTCAGCCAAGAGGTCGGTCAGAGACGCAGGAGAAGCAATTTACACACAATGTCCGAAATGCTTTTAAAATTGAACAAGCTGTATCAGCAGATTCATATTCCTCCAATTACAGAGGTTAATGCATTCTCGTGGAATGTTCTTTCCTGAATAGACCACAGCACAACAGACACAGCGAAATGGTCTTTCTGACATGTTACGTTTGTTCTACAAGCAGTTGTTAGCCCCCCCCCCCCCCCCCAAAAAAAAAAAATGCACCAGAGCGACACAGAAACAAAGACCTGAACAATAAATAGCTGATTCACTTAATCTCTTCAGTAGAACAATCTGTCCTGCATTGGATTCTATGTCACTGTAGTTTGAAGGCAATGAAAAAGAGTGGAAAGATTGGTCGGAAGTGGCAGTAACATGGTACAACTAAACAGTGGCTTAATCCGCCAGGAGACCAAGACATCAACACAATATAGTATTCAAGAAATTGGTTGAATACGCTCCAAATTTTCAGCTCCAGAGTCGTTTCATCGGCTCTCCACAGAGAGGGGTAGTATGTTATTTTCAGACTAAAGACAGGGCGTGACAGAATTCGCAAACATATGTTCAGATTTGTTCAATTTCCACAGCGGTTAAGCAATGGCAAACTACTGAATGTAAAATGTACCTTGAAAAACCACAACAGCCCAGAAATGGTTCTGCAACGTCATGTAAAGGATACGCAACTAACTTTAACATACTTTACAGTGTAAAATTATTTCAATTTGAATATATGTCATTGAAAGGCGGAGCATAATTTAAAAAGGAACGAAAGTTAAATGCTTAAAGAAATTGATAAAGTTTGAATGGGATGAATTTAAGAAAGCTTTTAAAATCATAGGGATGTCCGGAAAACTGCTTGTTTGTCAGTTATCAGTAAAAGAAGATGGCAATATACTTGATACATCGTTTGGAGAAGCGGACAGAGAATCAGAAGACAGGCACGGAAATGGAGAAAAAGGTAATGGATAGTGGAAGCGAAGGCCTCCGAGAGAAAGGTTAAGACGAGGTTGTTGAGACACGTGATGTTGATGATGTTGATGATGATGGGGTGATAATGATGATTCAAGTCTTAATACAAATAACAGATCGATGTCAAAATTGCTGACACTTTGTTCGATCACATTTCAGCCAGGCGAGAAGCATGACTGCGTGTACTGGAATACTACAGGTAAGAACTTGTGAGAAAACTAGAACTTTACTTATTCAGAACCAGTCAACTCACCTAGAGTTTACAGGTTATTCTCTACATAATATGTTCTTATAAACATCATAACCATTCGTGCCTGGTCCTGACATGCGTTTAATTGCGTGTGCAACTATTTATTATCTTCCACTACTTACCTCAATCTCAGCTGCCTTCCGCTGGCTTTAGAATCAGCTGTACACACATGCCGTTATTGTAACTGACTCACAGAGCATGTTGAGAAAGGTGAAGACAGGCATGCTTCGTGCAGAGTGGCAAGCATCACTTCAGCGATCCCGGGTAGCTAGCATCCTTTGGATTTTTTTTCTCCAGGTGATCCCGCTGTGTTGGGAAATGAGCACGCTGATAGACTGGCCGGTTCTGCACCACTTGATGCTGAATTGATGTATGAAAAGTTAGCTAATGAGAGGGCCGTTTGGGAACGAGTAAACAGTGCGGCTATGCAGATAGATCACTACGGTCTGAAGAAAATGGCGCTGCGAGCAGTTACCAGGGAATGTGGCCGACACTCAGGGGAAGGATGAGACGGATATACAATCAGACGGCTGCTAGTGCCATCGGAATTGGAACTCTTCGCTTGCTGCTGAAGATGGGGACGCGCCCTTATGGGAGTGTCCCGAGTGCTTTGATGTCGATTCTTTTTTCAAAATTCAACCTCCTCGGTGCGTTGCTAGGAGATGCAAGGATCGTTTGTGCGCTTTTTTCTTAATGCATTGTACAAGTTGGTGTTTATTTCTGTTAGGTTGCTCC
The DNA here is from genome assembly GCA_905116865.2 of Candidula unifasciata. Classification (NCBI taxonomy): domain Eukaryota; kingdom Metazoa; phylum Mollusca; class Gastropoda; order Stylommatophora; family Geomitridae; genus Candidula; species Candidula unifasciata. Next base: position 135,255 of record CAJHNH020001173.1, read on the forward strand.
TCAGTTGGTACTACCATGGAATTCTCTTCAGGTTGCCAAACCATCTCATTTGTTGTTCTTTAATGAACTGTATGACTGGTTTCAGTCCTAGTCTTCCTTTAATTTCTTCATTCTCGATTGTATCTCTTCTTGTCACACCGGCAGCTCTCCTATGTCATCTCATCTTCAGTACACAGTCTAAAAACAATAATCTGTTGCTTTCATGTGAGGATGTTGACTGGGTCTTGAGGTTTGTGACCTGCACTGTAAGTGTTCCAAGAGGTTGTAATGGCTACATTGATCTCAGTTTTAAAAGTGCATCCCGGATCTGACTGTTCTAAATGACTCCTACTTTTTGCTTGAGTAATCTGTACTTTTATTTCCCTAAATGTGTGACAAATGTTTCAAGTGATCTGTATAATATTCCATTCTCTATACCTTGACATCTGGGTCCACTCCCTAATAATACAAGCAATCTGCGGTTTTCTTTACGAGGCATTCAGCGTCTGCAGTCCACTCTGAGGTCCATACTCTGTGTGCCTGACCTGGTGGTCAACGTTCTGTCACTGAAGTCAAGTCATTTCCTACTCCACTCAAATACTTGCTGGACTGACAGCCATCCACCCTCATACTGGACATTCATTCACCGATGAATGTTTACACAATAGAGCGGTGCATTTCAAAAGTGGGCTGGCCATTTTTAATTTGTCATATGACTTCACGGCGTCCCACTGTACCGTGATATCCCGTGCTTAACACTCTTGACACCCTAAACAACAATATTGACAGGTTAGAAGCATGGTTATTGTAACTTATAAGACACTTTTAATGTTTTCATTTGCAACCCCCTCGTATTAAACAGATAGGTCAAGATATTTCCAGTATGTTTCATATGACACCCCAATCTCTATACCTTGCCTCTCAGGTGTACTCACTAATAATATTGCCTTAAAAGCCTTCAATTGTTTCCTGATGGTTCTCAGAATCTCGATGGTCGACCGAGGGAATTGTCTTGCAGCAAGACGACAACAACACTGACTATGTGACCTGCCTGTCCAGCCATCTCACCAGTTTTGCTGTTATTCTGGTGAGAGTTTTAAAATTTAAAATATTAGTCGTAAGTCGCAATTTCAAATGTTGTGCCCACTTGAAGAGAGTGCCTTCTCATGCTATACCATTCAAGACCTATACCCAAAAAAGGAGAGGGACGTAGAGCAAGAGGTAGATCAAGAACAAGATGGAAGCAGGTTCCAGATACCCACATTCGCTAACTAAATGCATACGGCACCAGATATTTCAACTCTAACAGTCGGCAACTACAAGTGCAGTTCATTGTTGACCGAAGAAGTCAGTCACAGCAAACCATCACTTGCACACGTAATACAGCGTATAGAACACTCTACTGCATAAATAACTAACAAGGCGAGATGATGAGAGCAGGTCACAAAAGAAAACAGCACGGACGAAAAAGCATCACATTGTCGCACCGAGTATTCAGTTCAATAGCTATTCAACGAAACCTTTTGATTCCTAGTTCAGAAATGTGGAAAATGGACCAACAAACCTTGACCAGAAGCAGTGAACAATACAGGGGTTTAAATGACCGTCAGTATATCCTCCAAACAGTAACAAAATATCTTTGTTTCTTGAATATTATCTTTTAATTTATCAGCATGGACATCAGAAGAATGCCTTCACCTCCTCATATTCTTCTTTTTCAGCATTCCGAGCCCTTGAGGTTCATTGCTACAGATATCCCCTGCCTCCATTCATCTCTCTGTTTGGCCTTCTCTTTTCAGTTGGTGACACCAAGTGTTTTCAGATCAGTCTGGATATTGTCTCTCCATCGTCTTCTTGGTCTTCCTCGTAGTCTGCCACAATTCATCTCTCTGGATGTATACAGTTTTTACTTCTCTATCGTCTGACATTCTTTCAATGTGCCCCAACTATAATGTCTATTAGCTCTCACGAGGCCAGTGATAGGTGGTGATTTTAAAAGATTATGAATTTCGTTCTTGCTTCTCATTCTCCATTCGCCGCTGTTTGCATCTTTGATGGAGCCAAAGATTCGTCGTAAGACTGTTTTCGAAAACCTGTAAGAAGGCTTCTTCACTTCTAGTTGTGCTCCAAACTTCACCGCTTCAGCAACAAACAAATTTATAAGCCAATAAATAAGCTAAACATGTAAGGTATTCTATATTGTCTTTATTAATGCTGCCCAACTGTAACCCCACAGAACCACGAATCCTTGCCTCTGTCCCCGGAGCATGAAGAGCCTCGGACCTACCTAACCTACATCGGATGCGGCGTTTCAATGACTGGCTTACTGATTACTATCCTCACGTTTACAATGTTTAAGTAAGTGGTTGACATTAGGTTATATTTGTTTCTTTTCGGATAATATATTTGTTGATATTATTTGACGTTTGCTTATTTTTTTACCAATATTTGTGATGATATTAGTTGATCTTTCTTTGTTCCTGGCTCATATATTTATTGATATTTATTTGTGTTTTGGCTAAAATTTTTATTGATCTTCTTCTGCAGTTTTAGCTCCCAAAAGAGCAAAGGCCCTTTACCAATTCACACCGTCGCTCTATATTTTCCTATCGCAGGCAGCTCTCACCATGTCTTCCGCATCTTTCTTTCTAACTTCATTCACCAGCTGCCTTCTCCATGGTTTTTTTTTTTTTGGGGTGGTGGGTGGGGGGGGGGGGTGGGGGGGGGGGGGAGGGTGGGGGGGGAGGGTGGGGGGGGAGCTTTTTTTTTCCATCTAACATTCTAGGTGCCAATTCTGGAGGATTTCCTAGGTGAGAGGAGGTATGTCGACGATCTAAACTCCTTTTGGCTTTCTCCACACCGTGTCATACTTCTTCTACTTGAAGAGCGGCCCCCCCCCCCCTTTTTTTTTCATCTTGGTTAGCTGGGTTTTAATGCCTTCTCTTTTTGACTTATCCACGGTGAGTTGGTTTTTGTGCCTATTGTTTTTTTTTCAGAACGAGGTAGCCAACCTCAAGCCCAACCCTACCCTTGGTCGCCTCTTACGACATGCCTAGTAGTGTGCAGTGTCACTATTCTTTGCTTCCCGTGAGGGCCCCGGTGACATTCGGGCGATATTTGTTGATTTTAGTTAATATTTGTTGATTTAAGTTTATATTTATTAATGTTAGTTGACATTAGTTGATTTTAATTTATAGTGATTGATATTAGTTGACATTTGTGGATGTTAGCTGACATTTCTTGACATAGTTGTTTAAATAATGCATTATTCTAGTTCATTACGGGAAAACATTGTTTTGAATATCTAAAGACATCAGTTGTTGTTTATTATTGTTAGTTTATAATTGATATTTGTTGTTGCTAGTTTGTAACTGAACACGAAAGAAAACTGACCAGATAACACCAGGAATGGAATTCAGCGGATCCCTACAAAACAACTTGATGATCTGGACTTCGCTGATTATATTTATTGTCTGTCCTAATCACGGAGTCAGATACAAAATAAATTAAAAATACTTGATGCAAGTTTACAACAGCTTGGTTTAAAAGTCTATCATGGAAAGACAAAATGAGAATTTGACGTTTTGAGGTTTTGAACAACGAATCAACATCATCGCACACGGGTGTAGCCCAAAGTGCTTCGTTCTTCTTCTAAATCAAGTCCGAGTCCCAAAAAGTTCAGCACAGTGCACAGGCTCTGTAGCACGGGATAATGAGAATAAATCAGGAAAATAGTAAAATTGTTTCTCTTAATGGCATTCCACTCGAAGATGCGAAGACCTACTTTAGCATTCTTCTTCTTCTTCTTCACTTCCTCTTTTACCGCTGTGGGTGTTGAGGGAGATATAAGGTTCTGTTTCTAGCTCTTTTGGCTGCCCCGACCATAGGCACATCGTGCTGTTGTAGAGCTTTTCTGATGTTATCCTTCAATCTTGTTCTTGGTCTACCCCGTGCTCTACGACGTCCTTCTTCTCTTTCCATGTTTTACCGTTTGATCAGTCCGTTTATATCTCATTTTGATTTCTTTAGCGGTAATAAATCCATTGCCGGCTTGCTAGGCCTGTCGCAACTTCACCAGAGCCCCGTTGGCCAGGACGTTTCGGGGTGACCCAGGGTGGCCTTCATGGCTACCGTAGCGGTCCCGTGGCACGAGGCCACACCATACTTCGCCCACACCTAGCAATCCCCTAGTTTGTCCTGTTACCACCTCTCACGACGAGGACGTGGGGTTGGCCTTTGAGACCTAAAGACCTACTTTAGCATTAATAAGAATAAATGTGGGGAAACTGATAGGGATAATGAAATTGAAGACAAAAGGCAAGAGGAGCTTTCATAGCACTAGGAGATTTGTGAAGGTCAAAATAAATTACAACTTTATTAAACTGAAAATTTTAAATTATTATGTCAAATCAGTGCTGTTGTATGGAGCAGAAATGTTGAAAATAACTAAGGTAATACAGGTGCCTGCGCAGAATCGAGTAAATAAAATGGTATGATAGAATCACTAATGTAGG
>CAJHNH020001173.1:144747-147247 GCA_905116865.2 Candidula unifasciata
AGCTAACAGACTAAAATGGTTGGGCATATTGAAAGAATGTCAGATGACAGAGAAGTAAAACTGTATACACCTGAGAGAGGAATGGGCGTAGACCACGAGGCAGACAAAAAAGAAGTTCGAAAGATTATGTCCAGCCAGACCTGCAAACAACTGGTGTCACAAATTGTGAAGATAAGGCCAGTCAAAGAAATAAATGGAGACGAGTGATATCAGCAGCAGTAAAGCTCAAGGGTTCAGAAAAAAGAAGGAGATGACTATTCTGTGCTACTTTATGTGAAGTAAAAGTTCAGCGTACATTTGACATTATAAACGCATGTTTTTTTTTTAGGTATATTTTATACACTATACACTATTCGTATTCATATTTATAAATATACCCGCACACACACACACACACACACACACACACACGCACACAGCTACATATTATCTTCTTTGTTTGGCCTCACATTGTAAGACTTTGCAGCGATGGCGGGTGTATAGTGGTGGGAGTGCTGCTGCATTACCTTGTGCTTGCCTCCCTGATGTGGATGTTGGTGGAGGCTGTTGGAATCTACCAGGCGCTTGTCATCGTCTTCATCACGTACCAGCGGTTTCATCTGCTGAAGCGATGCCTGGTAGCTTGGGGTGAGCTTCCTTCTTCTTTCTTTCTTCTTCTTCTTTATCTTCTTCTTCTTCTTCTTCTTCTTCTTCTTCTTCTTCTTCTTCTTCTTCTTCTTCTTCTTCTTCTTCTTCTTCTTCTTCTTCTTCTTCTTCTTCTTCTTCTTCTTCTTCTTCTTCTTCTTCTTCTTCTTCTTCTTCTTCTTCTTCTTCTTCTCTTCCACCTTGTACCTCATCGAAGTGTCGGGGGGAGATTAATGTTCGTTGATGAGCTCTGTCAATAGCACTATTAAGACTGGTGTTCATTTCTGTAAGGCTGTTCTCAATGCCATCACTCCATGTTTTCCGAGGTCTTCTACTAGCTCTATACCCGTTGTAACGTTTTAGTGTGGCTCGCTGTGGCAGATAGTACCAGGGCTTTCTTGTTAGGTGTCCAAACCACTTCATTTTTTGTTCTTTGATGACTGGTAAGACTGGCTTTATTCCTAGCATTTGTCTGATTTCATGATTTCGTATTCTGTCTTTCCTTGAAACTCATGAAGCTCTTCTAAGGCATTCTTTGAACTTTTTATATTTGGGTAGCTCTTAGACATGTGTGTATTTTGGGAGCTTTTGTGTTTGTCTGAGAAAAGGTTGTGACTTGGTCTATCTGAGATATGATATTTTAGTTTGTTTTGTTCTGTTGTCTGATGTTTGTGTCATGTCCTAGTAAAGAGCAGGACTGTAGATGTCTGGTTGCATGTAGCCTTGTGAGTACTCGTAATCAAAGGGTGAAAGAGGTGGACTCAGATCTTCTGCTTCTTCTTCTTCTTCTTCTTCTTCTTCTTCTTCTTCTTCTTCTTCTTCTTCTTCTTCTTCTTCTTCTTCTTCTTCTTCTTCTTCTTCTTCTTCTTCTTCTTCTTCTTCTTCTTCGCGTTTACCAGCTGTAAACTCCAGCGGAAAGTTATGGATGTTCGTCCACTTCTGGACTGCAGTTCTGTTCCAGAACCTGAGTGTTTCGTGTGCATCTGTTTGACAGACTGACTAATCTGTATGCAGACTGTTAGTTCCTTGCCTCTCAGACAGATGCCCTCCGACTTCAAAGAAAGCTCCTTATTAGTTGACTCTTTTGGGTAGGCAGTGGGTCTATTCTTGTTTTCCCTATAATAGGGCCCCGGAACCCACACGGGGAGGACTCAGATCTAATTCCCTTGATTAGGAAAACAATTCTACATATATGATTCTTGTAAGTGATCGGAGAGGCATAAAACACAACGGATCTAGAGTAGACATTCTCAACAATTTTTTTTTTTGTTTAAACCTAAGGCTACGGTGGAACTACGTGCCGATGAGCTGAATGGCTGAGGGTTTGCCGGATATGCAGCGGCAAGCATAGAACGCCTGGTTAGGGAGAGGAGCAGAGCCAGGTTGGGACTTCTTCAGGACATCCCCGGCTTCCATAACATGTATGCAATGCTAGGGTGACAATTTACTTCCTGCACTGCAATTAAAAATCTTATGTGGACTTTGTATTTGAAAATACCTGGGACCTGGAATCCAATGTCATTTAAAAAAAAAAGAAAAGTCTGGCCCCGTGTACCGGCTATACAGCGTCATCTCCTTACATACATCATCAGCAGCATCATCGTCATCATCTGCTGTGCCAACTGGCGAGACGCTCATGCGTCACCACAAATCACGATCCCTGGTTGCCTGGAACAGCTCTCTTGATGATATCCCTCCATGCCATAGTTTCAGCCCATCCAGTATCGTCTCTCTTGGTCTGCCTCAGTCCCTTTTTATCACTGATCTTTCCAGTCGTCACTATGTTCTTCAATGTCTTTCTTCTCATTATGTGGATAAAGAACAGTGTTATTCTCTTTCTTTTCCTTACATACATAGACTGGAAATACAAATTCAG
>CAJHNH020001173.1:149747-169747 GCA_905116865.2 Candidula unifasciata
AAACGGGTCACCCTTTAGTTGTTCCGTTCCTGTGCCAATGAAAACCCCACAGAATACCAGTCACTGTCGCTTATGATTAGAAAAAAAGAACTTACACAAACTGCACATGCATCGAATACACAAGGCAATCATCTTAAGTGCCAAGACAAATAGTCCGACACCAGGATTCATCTTCAACGGAAGCAGCAGTTGTAACAGATCCGTAGTTTCACACTCAATTGATCGCATAAGGCACTACAGGCTCTCTGACACCCGTCAACTTGCAATTTTCTGCAGTTCACAACACACACCACGTTAAGCAATCAAAATGTGAAATGAAATCCGCAACTCACAGTGTCTCGCTATGCACTAATATTTTTATCTGTAAAACTGAACTATATCACTTCGGTCTACATATGCAGGACTATGCAGAGGCTACCCATTATTCGAAGCAAATCCTTGAATAGACTAAATAACATTCAACCTGCCTATCGGCCAGATATATCTTAAATTGTATTACGCGATATGAGAGCCTGCCCGGCCGAGGTTCGTGAGTTTGTATTTGCATAAATATCCGTCTCGCCTGTCCCTTGAGTGTTGAGCATGGGCCAGATCCCCTGGCAACTCCTCACAGCGCCATTTTCCTCAGACCGTAATGATCTATTTGCGCTTTCGCACTGCTCACTTGCTCCCATATTGCCCTCTCAACATCCAGCTTGTCATACATTAGTTCACCACTAAGTGGTGCAGAACCGGTCAGTCTATCTACCTGCTCATTTCCCAACACACCGCATTACCTGGAGAGAATATCTAGAGGATGCTAACTACCCTAGACCTCTGAAGTATTGATTGCCACTCTGCACGAAGCATACCTATTGTTTTGTGGTGTTTGGGCGGGGGGGGGGGGGAGGGGAGGGGGGGAGGTGTTTGTAGATTGCTTAGATAGCATTTAAAAGATTCTTAGATGGTGAAAGAATGAATGAATTTCTACCCCACCAGGACATCACACAAGCGATAAACACCCGATGACACAAAGTGCCACCATGTGGATGAGGATCGCCTTGGATAGGTCCCAGAAACCGCGTTCAGACAATTTGCCATATTTATGGCCTGCCTATATTGCGGCCCCTGGCAAAAGCCAGAGTGGGGCTTCAAATAACAAAAAATTACGTCCTAAAAAGAACATAAGGATAGTCAATGTAGATGGTGCTCACAACTGCATTTCATCAAATGATTTATTAGAGCGTTAAAGAGGTGTTTAAAACATGCTTACCAAAGTGTTTAAACGGTCTTATATTTTACTTAAATGGTTCGTTACCATTCTTTGCATGTTTTTTTTTAAAAATAGTTATTAAATTATTTCAAAAGTTATTTAAATGCTAATTAGATAAAACTGTAATAAAAGTACCATTACCTGAAGGTGTTTTTTTTTTTTTTTAAATTAGTATTCTGACAGACTGACTTTAAGGAATATAATAACAGTAACTCTAACATTTGTAAAAAAATCAATGTCATTTAAGTCCCTTTAGGAGATGAAATGTGTATCCCCCCTGTAAAGTTATCTGGGTTTACCCTGTTAAAAAAAAAAATTAAAGTAATAACATATAAGCAACATTAGAAAGAAACCGTGTGTCTTTACTACGCTGCATCAGTGTGAAATTACGTTTTTGTTTCTGTACACAGAACCAGCTAACGCCAGACAAAAGACAAATCACACTGTCGCAGGTTCGAGGTGCTTTTACAGTTATGTGCCTCCTGGGCGTCACTTGGGTGTTTGGACCCCTAGCTATCGGAGACGCCCAGACAGTCTTTAACTATTTGTTCTGCATCTGTAATTCCTTTCAAGGCTTTGCCATCTTCGTGTTTCGATGTCTGTTCCACAAAGAAGCCAGGCTGTCATGGATGTATCTTCTGCAAAAGGGAACATTTAAGAGTCGACGTGGACCTTTTGATTCGGCAGTGTCTGATTTTATAGCCAGGGCTGAGGACAGGCGGTACAGTAGCAGCAACACAAGCGGCGTTGTTGGGGACATGTCTTCGCGCAACACGTCGACCTCAACAGCTTCGAGCAGGCACGACAGTTGTAGCCTCCCACAGAACTACTTCACAGCAACCGCCTGCCTTCGCACCAGCATTAGACAGGGCAGCCTGGACAACAGTGATGCCATTCTTGATGCTCCTGGGGTCAGTTTGAGTCGCCTGCCCACAAAGCTCAGGCGAAGGTCCTTGGACTTTGTGTCTGATCCGTTGGTGACGGCTTTTCCTAGATATTCTTTCAGAAGTTCTGTGTGTACTGATAATGTAAATCTGGCGTATGACAGTGAATTTACTCATCTCTGACATTTTGTAGATACATGGTCGCCGAAACTTGAAGTGCTCAGGCTCCGAACACATCTACGGGGCAAGGGTGAGGGGGGGGGAGGGGAGGGGGGTTACTTACCCTCTGAGCCAAAAAAGAGGCAAATGGTCGCTTACCACCTCTCCTCTTCACCAGACACTAAACATTTTAAAGGCATCTAAACGATTTTCTTTATCCATATATAACAATACTCTTTTAAAATTTCCTATTTGTTTGTATATACATAATTATATTTTTTTGCCGTTTATGACAGTATTATTATAATTATTATGCTCCTAAACTAGGATTAAGCTCCTGGAGCTATTCCTTTTTTTGTCTAGAAAACTTAGCCTATTTCTTTAGTCTCACCTCCCTGCCCATAAACATCAATGTTTTCTTGGGATGCATGTATGTACAACAAGAACAACAAAACCATTGAATTCTTTAAATGCAAGCTATGACTAGAAAGTTAAAGAAGAAGAAGAAAAAGAAGAAGAAGAAGAAGAAGAACAACAACAACAACAACAACAACAACAACAACAACAACAACAACAAGAACAACAAGAAAAAGACCGAAAAAAAAGAAGAAGAAGAAGAGCACATAAACTATTCAACATCAACATTTCCACCGAAGTCTTTATCAACGAGTAGTACAATAAAAATGAATCCTAGACACCAGATTCCGCAGAGAAGTGGCAAAAATGGAAATGAAACAAAGGAATATGAAGAAATCGTGCGAAACGAAACAATAACAAAGAAAGAATATAATAATAATAATAATAATAATAATAATAATAATAATAATAATAATAATAATAATAATAATATTAAAATAGGTAGAGTAAAAAGGAAAAAGTTCAACTGAAATAGAAAATCGTGGAAAACGATAGGTATAATAATGTTTAGTGTAGGCTGTGCTGAACGCTGATTTCTGCTGGGCTAAACAAATTTAAACTATAAATGAGGTGATACTTTGAAAAAAAAAACAAGGGTATGGGGGAGGGGTAGAGGGAGACGTTTGATTTGATCATCAGAGGAAGATGTCATGGCGTTGTCAGAGATTTCAGTTTCACCTCTGTGGTCAAAACACTGCTTTATCAACACCGGTGAAAGGGGACGACATTGGAGAATAACTAAATAAATGGCTTTTCACCGGGGTCAGTTTTGGACATCATGGAGTTCAAGTTGTATTAAACTAGTCTGAATGTGATAGTCTAGTTCAATTGGTGTCAACTTTCTCGCATTCACTGGCTATAAACTTTGATTGAAAGTTCTGGTTGTTCGTCGACTTCTGAACTGTAATCTTGTTCTAGAACTTGTGTTTTTTGTGCACGTCCGTTTTACAGCATATTTGAAAGCAGACTTGATTCTGCATCTCTCAGGAAGGTGCTCTCCGATATCGAAGGAAGATAAACTAAACAAAAAACAAAAAAACAAAGAAGACAACTTCTAGTAGTTGTTATTATGTGAAGAATTTATTGATTGGCTCTGTGCGGCACCTTCCAAAGCCAAGCCTGATCTTGACATGTTTTCACAGAAACCGTTAGCCATCTAGTTAGCCACATTTTGTCTTGACCCGTGGCATTCTGGAAGTTAGAGGTAATAATGTATTCTAGGGCGATGTAAACCGGCATCATTGCACACGGTTATAAACCATAAGTGCTCTGCCACCAGTACGGACAAAAAAAAAAAGGAAAAGTAAAGTAAAGGACCCTTTTCCACGCCTTTTAGGCGTATAGGGCATATAGGGCTAGACCTATATTTTTATAGACCAATCGGCCAAAGATGGGTGATGTGGTCAGCATCACGCCGGCCGCCTCTACTTTCCGGGACTGCACCCGGTTCCCACTCAAGGCTGGGTCGACCTGGGAGCCGAGGTCATTTTTCAAAATAGTCTGACTCCGCCAGGGAGCGAACCCACGACCTTCCGATCCGCGGCGAGCGTCTAGCCGCTCGGCCACGGCGACCCCCACCAGTATGGACAGCTGATACGAAACTGTCTGCCTGTGTCGCCCTTAGCACTCAACGCCGTAGCTACAGCGACGTTCCTCCATTTACACCAGAGTGTTAACTCTGGTACCCATTACCTAGAGGCTGGGTGAACCCTGGAAACCGTCCAGCTTCAAACACCGACCGTGGGCTGCGGAGAGTCGCAGCTGGATTTGAAAGTGAGTCTCCTTTTGACTGCCCTAACGCGGAGAGGAAATACGAATAAACATATGTTTTCCTCTTTTATTAGCGCAGGGCAATTTGTGCCGGCTGTTTAATTTAGATGATTTTGCATGGCTAACGAAAGCAGCCTTACTTATATTAGACACGGACAATGCCCCCCCCCCTCCCTTCTCTCTCTCTCTCTCTCTCTCTCTCTCTCTCTCTCTCTCTCTCTCTCTCTCTCTCTCTCTCTCTCTCTCTCTCGCAGTATGAGTGCATGTTCTGATCTTAACGAGTATGCTATGCTATAATTCGTATGAATGAGTATGTGTGTGTTTGCGTGTATGAATATGTGTGTATGCGTGTATGCATGATTATGTGTTAGTACGGATGTGAGTGTGTATTTATGTGTATGCATGCATGTATGTATCTTTGAAAGCAAACATTTACCATCCATGTCTTTGTGTCGTTAGCTGGTACACATGTTTTTAGCTTTGTTTTATGAACATATCAGCTTCGTTGATCAAAATATATTGGGTATGTAAACGGTGAGTATTTCAAAGGGATGAATGTAGGACGGACTTGCGTTCACTTTTGGTGACACTTACAAAATAAAGTTCGTTTGTTCGTTTTCTGTCTCTCCTCTTCCCGTCTCTCTCTCTCTCTCTCTCTCTCTCTCTCTCTCTCTCTCTCTCTCTCTCTCTCTCTCTCTCTACGCGTTTGATTGTGTATGCCGTCACTGTTTCCCCCCTCTCTTCCTCCCGCCCAAAAATGTGTAGCGGGGCTAAACTGTGAACACTTAACCCTCCTCCCCCCCCCCCCACTTTATCACCCCCCCCCCCTTAATCACATACCAAACTATGCGTATAAGTTCTATTCATAGGTTTACGTCTTTACATATGATATTGAATTATTTTTGTACATCATTATATTATCTATGCATATCAGAATATAGTATATACATATATCATATTCCTCCATCATCTGAGCATCACGGAGAACTGGCTCATAAACAGCATCTTCCTCTTCTTTTCTCTACTCCTGGAATACCTCGCGGCGTCAGGGCAGAAAGACGTCTCTGGAACGGGTCCTTTTGTTCTTTTCGTATCAAGTACTTTACAGTATGACTGATGTTTCTGCGGCCCATGTTCAGCGTCGACGACCCCTGGGTGTGTTCCCACTGTATCTGTATAAAATTGCTCTCTGTGGGGCCCTGTCTGACGCCAATCTTGTCACATGGCCAAACCATTTGATTTGTTGTCTGCCTACAAAGTTCAGTATTAGTTCTGTGCCGACTCTCCTCCTGATTTAATTGTTCCTTAGTTGGTTTTTACCTTGTTTCACCTAGAATAGTATGTAAAAATTTCATTTCTCTCCTAGTTAGTGAAATACTTACATCTGCCTATCGTATTTAGTGAAATACTTACATCTGCCTATCCTAGTTAGTGAAATACTTGCATCTGTCTATCGAAGTTAGTGAACTACTTACATCTGTCTATCTTAGCTAGTGAAATACTTATATCTGTCTATCGTAGTTAGTGAAATACTTGCATCTGCCTATCCTAGCTAGTGAAATACTTACATCTGCCTATCTTAGTTAGTGAAATACTTACATCTGCCTATCCTAGTTAGTGAAATACTTACATCTGTCTATCGAAGTTAGTGAAATACTTACATCTGCCTATCCTAGTTAGTGAAATACTTACATCTGTCTATCGAAGTTAGTGAAATACTTACATCTGCCTATCCTAGCTAGTGAAATACTTACATCTGCCTATCGTAGTTAGTGAAATACTTACATCTATCTGCTTATCCTTGTTAGTGAAATACCTACATCTGCCTATCATAGTTAGTAAAATACAGCTGTCTATCCTAGTTAGTGAAATACGTACATCTATCTGCCTATCCTTGTTAGTAAAGTACTTATATCTGTCTATCCTTGTTGGTAAAGTACTTATATCTGCCTATCCTTGTTAGCAAAGTTCTTATATCTGCCTATCCTTTTTAGTGAAATACTTACAGTTGCCTATCCTAGCTAGTGAAATGTCTATCGTAGTTAGTGAAATGCTTACATCTCCCTATCGTAGTTAGTGAAATACTTACATCCGTATATTGTAGTTTGTGGAATACTTACATCTGCCTATCTTAGGGAAATACGTACATCTATCTGCCTATCCTTGTTAGTAAAGTACTTTTATCTGCCTATCCTTGTTAGTAAAGTACTTATATCTGCCTATCCTTTTTAGTGAAATACTTACAGTTGCCTATCTTAGCTAGTGAAATTCTTACAGTTGCCTATCCTAGCTAGTGAAATACTTACAGTTGCCTATCCTAGCTAGTGAAATACTTACAGTTGCCTATCCTAGTTAGTGAAATACTTACAGCTGTTGTCCATCGCAGTTAGTGAAATACAGTTGCTTATCCTATCTAGTATAATACTTACAGCTGGCTATCGTAGTTAGTGAAATGCTTACAGCTGTTTATCGTAGTTAGTGAAATGCATACAGCTGTCTATCGTAGTTAGTGAAATACTTACAGCTGTCTATCGTAGTTAGTGAAATGCTTACAGCTGTTGTCCATCGCAGTTAGCGAAATACAGTTGCTTATCCTACCTAGTATAATACTTACAGCTGGCTATCGTAGTTGGGTAAATACTTACAGCTGCCTATCCTGGGAAATTCCACACAGGCTGGGGTCGCCTGGACACCAGGACAGTTCTGTGGTTCAGTGGCTGGATGGGTCTGAAGTCATCCACTAACGGTTTATGTTCAGCTTGATGTAACAATCGGAATTTTCTGAGCTGTGATCGAACATCAAAGATAATATTACAAAAATCAAATTTTCATGTAGCATAATTCTCTATCTCTTTCTGGCTCTTAGCTCCCTGTGGAGCATAGGCCCTCAAACAGTTCAGGCAAAGTTTTCTTATCCTATAGCATGCAGCACACCCCCATGACTTCGCAATCTTTTGAGCGGCTGGTGGCCGCTGATGGTTGGAGTATTGTCCCCTTTCTTATTGTTGTGTATTTATGTTTTGTCGAGAAAGGCCTCGGTGGAAACATCGATTTATGTGTTTTGTGAAAGTTTTTCTTTTTCCCTATTTCGTTAAGCTTTTTAGTCAAATTTCACTGGATTAAAAATTTTTTTTGTTAACTGCGTTCTCTTGCTTCCTTTTTTTTTTTATGTTTTGATCTTTCTTGTCTTCTAAGTTTTCTGTGTTACATTTTAATGTCAATCTAGTTATATTGTTCTCAGTTTCTTTCCTCAGTCTCTTGATTCTACTGGAACTTGTTGACTCATCCCCCAAAAATCCACGTTAGTGATACGATCGCACCATTTGATTCCCTCTTTTCCGCGCGGGCACTAGTTAACGACTATGTGTAGTTTATTAATTCAGTGTTTGAAGTTGACGTGGTCAGTGCCTTCGCCTGTGTCACCGGGGTCCTCACGGGAAGCAAATAATCGTGATGCTGCTCACTACCAGGCATGTCGTAAGAGACGACTAACGGTAGGGTTGGGCTTGAGGTTGGCTACCTCATCCTGAAAAAACAATAGCCAAAAAAAAAAAAAAAAAAAACCAAACATGGATAAGGAAAAAAAAAAAAAAAAAAAGTTAGTAAAACCCAACCAACCAAAATGAGGGGAGGCTCTTTAAGTAGAAGTATGACACGGTGTGGAGAAGCCAAAAAGGAGTCCGGATCTTCGACATGCCTCCTGTCCCCTAGGAAAACCTCCATAATTAACACTTGGAATGCACTGGAACCCACAGGGGCATAGGAATAAAGAGAGACCTAAAAACACATTGAGAAGGGAGCTGGAGAATGCAGTTAGAAAGATGGAGAGGACATGGGAGAGGGCAAAAAATATAACGAGTTGGTGTTAGTTGGTTGAGGGCCTATGCTCCATAGGGGGCTAGAAAGGCAGAAGAAAAAAGTTAGTGCCTTGTTGGAGAGCGTGTACAGTTCAGAAGAGCAAATGGATCACCACAGTCTGGTGAGATTGATGCCGCGGTGAGTCACGAGAGGTTCTGGCAGATGCTCGAGGCTTAGAGAAAAGACAAGACAGACGTTTAATCAGAATGTTACAGGCACCACTAGGATTGGAACGCTGCATTTGCTGCTGAAGATGGGGACGGAGCGCTTATGGGAATGCCCGAGTGCCGTGATGTCGGTTCTTAACTCAACTCAACATGATAAAATGTTTTTGTTGTTGTCTACTTTCAGCTGTTTGTATTCGTTATTTTATTGCAATGTTTGAGTAGAATAGGACAAAGAATTACGAAGTAGATACTTCAATGATATACAGCTATACAATGACATATAGATAGATTAGGGAAGCCATAATTTCGAGGGAGAAAAAATGCAAATTGAAAGTTGATTTCAGAGGATATAAGGGAATTAATTACTAAATATAGGAGAAATATCTTTTATAGGAGAAACAAGAGCAATATGGATGGCCAGAAATAGATATCGATTACCTGAGATTCGGATATTTCCACCTGTGTAAGAGAAATCGACCAGGTAGCAGACTCGTAGCAAGGTGGAGTGGTCAGGCTACCTTCATATCGATAATAGTCGAACGTTTTCGGAATCAAATCGTTCACTGGGAATGTTGGAATTTCGACTTCGTCGTCTGTGGAGGAAAAGACACGTATTACTTAACATTTTCTTCTTATTCTGAGCTGGCTGTTGGATGTTGAATGTTGAACTTGGAATCGACATCATAGCACTCGGGACAGCCTGATAAGCACACCGTCCCTATCTTCAGCAGCAAGTGAGGAGTTCCAGTTCCAATGTTACCAGTAACTAATTGCATATCCTTCTGACCTTTCCTTTGAGTGTTGAGAGTCTGTCAGATCCCATGGGATCTATCTGTGCCTTCGCACTGTTCACTCACTCGCAACAACCCTCACAATATTTAGTTTGTCATAAGTCAATTTACCACCAAGTGGTGCAGAGCCGGCCAGTCTATCTGCCTGCTTTTTGTTTTCGCAACACACCATCTTGACCTGGCGAAAATATCTAAAGGACGCTAACTACCCGGGACCTCTGAAGCGATGCCTGTCACTCTGAACGGAGCCCGCCTGTCTCCACCTTTCTCAACATGCTCTGTGAGTCATTTACAGTTACATGTGTGTACAGCTGATTCTCGGTCCAGTGGAAGGCAGCAGTGACTGCCTCCACCTCAATTCTCAAACTAGAAGTTGGGATGTCATATGCCAGTTTTTGTTGCACTAAGCGATTGCTGTTGATGGGGCTGTTGTACTGTTATTTTGTGACTTATATCTAGGCTGTGATATTTTCGCCCTCTTTCGTAGCCAACAGATCCTATTTCAGTAAATCCCCAATTCAATCAATAAGGTGCTGTCTCCGCGATGATTGTTGACTTCAATGAATCTCCAACTCGACCTGTCTTTTGTTTTGGTAGTGCAATCTCTCGGACGTACATCTCTCGATGCTGTCCTCCGACTTCTATCGTTGTCTACCTTTTGCTCTTTTTGCCTTCGAGTATCCTTCCAATATGGTTTTAAAATAAGTAAAGTTCAAATTAGTCCCACTTTACGACATGCTTTAAGTTGTTATAGTTGTATTTTAAATGCATTAAAAACACTTAAGGATGAGCAAAGTTAAGAACCTTTTTTTTCCTTTAGGCGTATTTGGCATAATAGGCTAAACATATTTTATAGAACAATCGACACTTGGTGGGTGATGTATTCACGCCGGCCGCCTTTACTTCCCATGACTGCTCGGGGTACTCACTCAAGGCTGGGTCGACCTGAGCGTCAAGATCTTTTTTTAGCGTCTAACCTCTACACAACGGCGACTCGCATTTAAGGGTACATTAAATGGGGATGAATTCAAGTGAGGTGAAGAAATAAGATAAACATGGGGTGAAGGACCGACCATTTTGGCGGGAAAATATAGACGCAATACCAACTAGAAAGCTTATCGTAAAAGTCAACTAAAGTGTTTCCTTCCAAGTAGGAATACACATGCCTGAGAGACCGGGAACCAACAGCATGCATGCAAATAAGCCAGATGTATGAAATGGATGTGCACGTGAAGTTAAAGCTCTGGGACAAGCCAAGTGATGGCAAGCCAGAACTTTCCGCCGGAATTTATAGCGATGAGCAACGCTAGTTAGTTATTATTCGACAGATGATCCTAATTGCACGTCGAACCATTCAGTCCATAAGTGCTCGGATCCCCTCCTTAGTAAATCTCGCAGCGACCTCAGTTCTGTGTTGGTTTCTTGTTCTTGTTTGGCTTCCTGCATAGTGCTTATGTCTAGCCACATCTTTTAATATGTTGTTCTTGTTGCATGGTCACTGTCGCAGATTTAGAGTCATCACTTGGTTCTCGCAAACGTTTTGCTTCTTGCAGAACATTCAGAAAATCATCATGGTCCATGGCTTGTACGCCCTCCCCAGTAGCTTTCCCTGCAAGCCCATCAGCTTGCTCATTTCCCTGTACACCTGCGTGACTTAGCACAAATATGAAACTGATACTTTTTCAGCCCGGGCCGCTTTAGAGACTCCAAACATCTTGGGATCCAGCCCTTTTCCATCTTCCTGACATACTTAATGAGTCACTGAGAAATATGGGCGGGAAGGGTCTCTGTCTCTAGCCATGTTATTGCTCTGGTCACTGTCATGACCTCCATGGTCAGGCTACTTGTGGTCAAGGCACCAGAATCTTCCTTCACAGCTCTAACTCCAAACTGATGCACGCTAAGAAGACGAGGAAAACAAAATGTCTAGATAAGCGTTGCTATCCCCAGCTTTAAGTTAAAGACGATGGCGCTATATTGGGTGCACATAAAAGGTAAAGGTAAAGTCGGGAGATTTGAACCAGCTTCATTGCACACGGTTATAGACCGTAAGTGCTCTGCCACCAGTACGGACAGCTGATAAAAAATATCTCCGTCTGTGTCGACGTCCGCACGCAACTCTGTAGCTACAGCGACGAACCTCCATTTACCCCAGAGTGTTAACTCTGGTACCCATTACCTTTTTTGGGTTACCCCCGGAAATTGCCCGGTTTCGAAAACTGAGTGGGCTGCAGCGAGTGGATTTGAAAGCGAGTCTCCTATCGACCGCGCTAACGCGCAAAGAGAAAATGGTATAACTGAGAGTAATATTCGAAATAGATTGACTGATGAAAATAGAAAGTCTAAGATTTTCCCTTCACCTCGTGTTGTCGGGCAGAAGTCAAATGTACTGAGACTGGATTCTGTCAATGATATTGCAAAGATTTCATGGGTAGAAGAGAATGAATGTATAGAGAGAGAGAGAGAGCCCTACTTAACGGATAACTGCACACAAGAATGATATTAATAATGATATTAATAATGATGATAAACTTGACACCGACGGCAACGACGAGAATGATTATTAAGATGACGAGAATGATGATGGCGACGACAGGAGAAGAGCCACATTATTTGTTGCAGTCTACTTAAGAGAACAATGGTGCAGCATACCCGACTTTCAGTATCTCTTAGTCTCTCTTGGAACTTTCAGTATCTCTTAGTCTCTCTTGGAACTTCCAGTATCTCTCAGTCTCTCTTGGAACTTTCAGTATCTCTTAGTCTCTCTTGGAACTTTCAGTATCTCTTAGTCTCTGTCTCTCTTGGAACTTTCAGTATCTCTTAGTCTCTGTCTCTCTTGGAACTTTCAGTTTCTCTTAGTCTCTCTTGGAACTTTCAGTATCTCTTAGTCTCTCTTGGAACTTTCAGTATCTCTTAGTCTCTCTTGGAACTTTCAGTATCTTTTAGTCTCTCTTGGAACTTTCAGTATCTCTTAGTCTCTCTTAGAACTTTCAGTATCTCTTAGTCTCTCTTGGAACTTTCAGTATCTCTTAGTCTCTGTCTCTCTTGAAACTTTCAGTATCTCTTAGTCTCTGTCTCTCTTGGAACTTTCAGTATCTCTTAGTCTCTCTTGGAACTTTCAGTATCTCTCAGTCTCTCTTTGAACTTTCAGTATCTCTTAGTCTCTCTTGAAACTTTCAGTATCTCTTAGTCTCTGTCTCTCTTGGAACTTTCAGTATCTCTTAGTCTCTGTCTCTCTTGGAACTTTCAGTATCTCTTAGTCTCTGTCTCTCTTGGAACTTTCAGTATCTCTTAGTCTCTGTCTCTCTTGGAACTTTCAGTTTCTCTTAGTCTCTCTTGGAACTTTCAGTATCTCTTAGTCTCTGTCTCTCTTGGAACTTTCAGTTTCTCTTAGTCTCTCTTGGAACTTTCAGTTTCTCTTAGTCTCTCTTGGAACTTTCAGTATCTCTTAGTCTCTGTCTCTCTTGGAACTTTCAGTTTCTCTTAGTCTCTCTTGCTTTTGCCGCCCTCTTCTTAACGTGCTGGATCCTATTCTCCGTAGAAATCCAGTGGAATATTAGTGTTTCAACGCACAGCGCGAAACTAGATGAGACCAGAAACGAGACAGGAAACGAGACAGGAAACGAGACCAGAAACGAGACAAAAAACGAGACAGGAAACGAGACTAGAAACGAGGTAAACAAGAAATCCAGGTCTGTCTGTTAGCTACTAAGTGGAGTGCATGGTGCGACACTGTGAGCTGTAAATTTCATGGGGAATGCGTATCGTCCGTGGTCTCATCAGAGATGTGTTTTCTAACTGGCATATTCAGAAATAACGATTTGCTGGTTGACAAGAATCGGCGGTGTGACTTATGCAGCAATGGGCGTGCATGTCTTTGGTTATCTTGACTCCATCAGCTATGAATAGCAGTGCTTGTGACATAATTATATTTTAACACGCCTGGTGACAGATGTATGACTCTTTGGGGATGTGCGAGCTTTTGGATTTTTCCAGGAATGTCATCGCATTAGCCGTATTCACAAGGACAATAATGGGCTTTTTGGTGGGTTTTATTGGCAAGTAATGTGATGACCTGTTACTAATGAAGCTGGAACTTCCAACAGATAGTCAGAAATGGCGGAATGCAAGACGGGCTTGCTTGCGTGTCCAATTTGTGACCCTTCGATAATAAAGTTCATTCGTTCAAAAGAACTACAATTGTACCTGGTTCGGGAATTTCCTGCAGATGCTCTATCAGCGTGTCGTAGCCAGGATTATGTTTACCAACCTGACAGAGATAAAATAAAAGTGTTGGTGAAATTACACTTCGATCTATTGAATTCAAATGTTTTTAGATTATTACAATCCGAAACAGTGTTTCGCGTAGATAGTTTAAAAAATGAGCCTCACACAATTTGCCAGGGTAAGTCAATAAGTAAGTCCCAAATGGCAGCTGAGAAAGAAAAACACTAAAGAAGATACCAGCTTGAGAACAATTTGTTTGCAAATACATTATCCCTTTTTTTTAAAACATTATTTCCACCAACACTGATGCACTTGTGCCGTCGTTTTATCAGTCCTCCCAAACCTGCTGCATAGAACTGCGTGCTCTGTTTTCTAAACCACATTTTGACTTCACATTTAACTTCTGCGTATTTCGAGAAATGTCTCCCTCCAAGATAGGTTGTTTATCAGTGGACCAAAGTTTCTTTTTGTTTGTTTGTTTGTTTAATAATGAAAAGTCAGTCAACCAGTTGATCAAGAATTTGACTTGACTGCACTCGGGACATTTCCACTCGGAATCCGTCTCCCTCCTCAGTAGCCCACATTTAGTCGACATGCTAATAGTACCAGTTGCAACCTGATTAAAAGTCCGTCTGTTTAACCTTGGATGTTGAATACCTTCCAGAACCTCTACTCGCCTCCGTTTCATTTATTGGAATAAATGTCAGTTCTACTGCCAATGTCTATTTGATTTCCAGTGAGCTTTCATTTCGTAGCTTTATCATAAAGTAGTTCATCATCAACAGAACCTTATATCTCCCTCGACACCCACAGCGGTAAAAGAGAAAGTGAAGAAGAAGAAGAAGTTCATCACCCAGAGGAGCTGTAGCTGCAATCTGTCATACTGCTCAATACCCCGCACACCGGAAAAACCTGGACAGAAAACTCATATGTTCCTGATCTGAGTCTTGTCAGGTGAAGCAAGCCACTTATGCGTATGACGCCAGCTTCAATTTTGGAAAGCATGCTTATTGAGTCCGTTGCAGTTATACGTCGGGCTGTGCTGCTCTCAAGCTATTGGAATGCTGTCGTTTACCGCCTCAACCTCCATTCTCACATTGAGAATGTGAGAACTGTGCTGGTCTCGCAGTACATTTACTAAAATCGGAAGGATACAGAGACGATTAGCATGCCCCTGCTCAAGGATGACACACAAATTCGTGAAGCGTTTCCTTTTTTTGTTTCTCCGGACTACGATGTCGTGGTGGGTAAAGAACAGGCAGACAGATTGGCTGGATCTGCACCACTGGGCGGTGAATTGATACATGACAAGGCAGATGTGGTCAAGGCCCTTTGTGAACACGCAGCGGAATCAGAAGAGAAAGAAGACTATTAGGGCCTAGAGAGAATGAGGCACCTGAGTGTAACCAGAGGGTCTGGCCGGCTCACTACACTCAGAGGAAAGGCAAGACGGACATATTACCAGATTGTGACCATCAGTATTAGAACTCAGCGCTGGCTGCTGAAGATGAGGACGGAGCATGCACTGAGAATGCCCTGAGTGCTGTGATGTAATTTCTGGACTCAACTCTAACATTGAATGCTGTGACATTACAAGCTGAACTCTCTGTTTTCAAACTGTATCCATTTACCTGTGCAAAAATCGTTAATTATGCTAACCTTAAAGAGAAATGAAAGAACTGTCAGTCCGTGCGGGCTGGCGGCGGCGAGACCAACGTTGGAGAACCGCTCCTGCCTGTGCACGATGTGGAGCTGGAGAAGCAAACAGAAGGAAGCAATAATAAAGGAAAATGGCTGTAGCTATTATTTGTCTTCTTGCTCTTTGCCATCATCATCATTATCATCATCATCATCTTTCCGCTTTAGCGTCATTATTTTTAATATCAGCAGCGGCAGCAGCAGCAGCTACAACAACACCATCTTTATTATCATCATCGTCATTATGTTCTTCTACTTTTTTTTCTTGATTTACAACAACAACTACAACTACTAATACTACCACTACTACCACCACCACCACTACTACTACTACTACTTCTACTACTACTACTACTACTACTACTACTACTACTACTACTACTACTACTACTACTACTACTACTACTACTACTACTACTACTACTACTAGTACTACTACTACTACTACTACTATCATAGCGTCATTATTTTTATTATCAGCAGCGGCAGCAGCGGCAGCAGCAGCAGCTACAACAACACCATCTTTATCATCATCATCGTCATTATCTTCTTCTACTTTATATATATATATATATAGCTAGAGTGAGATAAAGAGAATGAACAAACGAAAGAACTTTACCTTCAAAAGATCACCAATTGCGAACTCAGGCCCGTCTTACATTTGCTCTTTCCAAACACCATTTTTCATTCAGTAGATGTATTTAATCAATAAAGCATACTCATATAATAATATGCATATTATAAATATAGAAAAACACACACACACAAAAGCATAGGTAGTAAAATGTATGCGCGCACTCGCGCGCGCGAGCACAACCACACCCATAAACACATGTTCACCCCTTACTCACTTCCACACAGACAGACAGACAGACAGACAGACAGACAGACAGACAGACAGACAGACAGACAGACAGACAGACAGACAGACAGACAGACATGCATCCATGCATGCATGCATCCATCCATCCATCCATCCATCCATCCATCCATCCATCCATCCATCCATCCATCCATCCATCCATCCATCCATCCATCAATTCATACATGCATACATACATACATACATGCATACATACATACATACATACATACATACATACATACATACATACATACATACATACATACATACATACATACATACATACATACATACATACATACATACATACATACATACATACATACATACATACATACATACATACATACATACATACATACATACATACATACATACATACATACATACATACATACATACATACATACATACATACATACATACATACATACATACATACATACATACATACATACATACATACATACATTCATACACACACACACACAGACAGACAGACAGACAGACAGACAGACAGACAGACAGACAGACAGGCAGGCAGGCAGGCAGGCAGGCAGGCAGGCAGGCAGGCAGGCAGGCATGCATGCATACATACATACATACATACATACATGCATACATACATACATAAATACATACATGCATGCATGCATGCATGCATACATGCATACATACAGGCACACATATACAGACAAGTACACACAGACACACACAGTCACACACGCAGGCGCACAAGCTCACACACACACACACACATAGACACGCACACACAGATACAAGGTACACACTAAGACAAACACACATAGAGACACACACAAAGCACACATACAAACACAGACACACACAAAGACACAAGCAGGTGAGACACATACTGAGACATATAGAGAGACAGAGAGAGACAGGGAGAGACAGGGAGACTGAGAGAGAGACACACACACACATGCACACATACAAACACAGACACACACTGACACACACAAAGACACAAGCAGACGGCACACACACTGAGACATACAGAGAAAGACAAAGAGAGACAGAGAGAGACAGAGACAGAGGACACCGAGAGAGACAGAGAGACAGAGAAAGAGAGACAGAGAGACAGAGGCAGGGAGAGACATAGAGACATAGAGACAGAGACAGAGAGACAGAGAGACACAGATAGAGGAACACAGATAGAGGAACACAGAGAGAGACAGAGACAGGGAGAGACATGGAGACAGAGAGGCAGAGATTGAGACAAAGAGAGACAGAGGCGAGAGACAGAGAGAAAGAGAGACAAAGAGAGACAGAGACAGGGAGAGACATAGAGACAGAGGCAGAGAGACAGAGAGACAGAGAGAGACAGAGAGACAGAGAGACAGAGACAGAGAGACAGAGACAGAGAGACATAGAGACAGAGAGACAGAGAGAGACAGAGAGACAGAGACAGAGAGACAGAGAGACAGAGACAGAGAGACAGAGACAGAGAGACACAGAGACAGAGACAGAGAGACACAGAGACAGAGACAGGGAGACAGAGAGACAGAGACAGAGACACATAGAAACAGAGACAGAGATTATAGAGACAGAGTGAGACATAGAGACAGAGAGACAGAGAGACATAGAGACAGAGACAAAGACCGAGAGAGAGTCAGAGACAGAGGAACACAGGGAAAGACAGAGAGAAAGAGAGACAGAGAGACGACAGGGAGAGACAAAGAGACAGAGAGACAGCGATAGACTGAGAGACACGGAGAGACAGGGACAGAGAGACAGAGAAAGAGACAGAGAAAGAGACATAGAGACAGAGAGACAGAAAGAGTCATAGGGAGACTGAGAGACAGAGAGACAGAAATAGAGATATGCTACTTGCAAGGTAAACTATGAAAACATGGTTACAATATCTTTACCGTCCGTTTTTTGCTATGTCTTTCTATTGTACACAAATATGGCACAGTGAATTACCTCTGCAGGAGCGAACCTGCCATTGATGCTGTGTTCGGATCCCACACTGCTGTTTTTGCCCCAGTGGAAGTGGAGTTGCTCCAGTTTGTATCTGGCCGGCAGACTACCACCCTTCAGGTAGAGCGGTGTTCCAGAGACGATCACCTCAGCTGGCGTATAGAGGGTTAAAGCAGTGTTTCCCCGATGTGAATTTGAACAAAGAAGACACAAACAATAGACTGCACAATTTATCGCCTGGCATATTTCGCTGTATCTCGTCAGGTGCATACTACAGTAACAATTAATTAAAATGAAGCAAATAGCTGAATCCTAGAAACTGAATTCCAGAGAAATTTGACTAAAAAGCTCAACAAAATGGGAAAGAGGAAAACGTGCACAAAACAACAACAAAACTACGTTTCGGCCGGGCAGCCTTTCTGCCCGTTTTCCTCTTTCCCATTTTGTTGAGCTTTTTAGTCAAATTTCTCTGGAATTCATTGTATTAGCTTGACTGCAGTCACCCCCATAGTTTCACCTAGAAACTGAAACACAAATTTGAGTACTTTCTAAACTGTGTGTTTCACCAAGGTAACCGTAAGGTAACGACCATGTCTTTCTGCCTACAGTGTTGGCAACATATTAATTCTTTACATCCTGGTGTGTGTTGTTTTATTGTGGGGGGGGGGGTGTAATGTTGGTATTTTTCCCAGGGAGATCTCTAAACAATCTTCTTCTTCTTCTTCTTCTTCTTCTTCTTCTTCTTCTTCTTCTTCTTCTTCTTCTTTTGTCAAAATCTGCTTGTGCCGCTAGGCGTCGCAGTCTATCAGATGATCAGCAACCGAGCCAGGGCGAGCTCAGTCGCTTCATATGCCGTGATGTTATGAAGTCTCAAGTTGTCCGTGACTATTTCAATCCATCTTCTTCTTGGTCTTCCCCTGCCTCTTGGTGTTTCGATTTTTATGTTGTATGCTCTTGATGCTGGTATCGTTGGTTCCATTCTCATATCTAAACAATAATATGGGAATAAATAGGAAATAAAAAAGAAATAATGAGAATGTGAATACTCGTAGAAACATGAGATAAACAAACACGGCTCAGACCAGCACGTGAAACCCAGAACGAGGGTTATTTATAAGGTTAGACCATGGTCTAATCAGTTAGTATGTGTTTGGCAGCTGGCGTGAGAGGTTGTATTTGATAGACACGTGAATGTGACAGTGTGTATTTGAAGACGTGAAAGAGATTCTGTTCCATGGGAAGACACCCGAACGACTGCTTGATGAAAGACTAATCCGAAACGGTAGCCGACAAGTTCCAACCGGTCAAGATGTCGAACTGCCATGATCACAACTGCTGGATCAACCATTGTGTGTATTACGTGTGTAAGAAAACAGGGCTGAACAAAAAAGAGTGTGAAAGAGAGAGGGCGTCAAGTTGGTGTCTGATAAATGTCATCCTATGTTGCTGCACCTGCTAGCTAATAGTAGACCTTGACTGGACCAGATCACCTGTGAAAGTGTAATATAGAATATAACTGGATATCGTCTACCTGTTACCAACTGTGTGCATTCAGAATGTCATCTATGTCTTCCAAATAAAAAATAAAAAAACCAGCAACTAGTCAGCACATCAAAGAGACAATATCAAGGGGGCAGGGACTGGGGCGGGGGGGGGGGGGGAAGAGAGAAACCACTATAGACCCACTTCTACATTTTCTTCTTCTTCATCTTCTTTCTCTTCTTCTCCTTTTTTTTCTTCTTCTTCTTCTTCTTCTTCTTCTTCTTCTTCTTCTTCTTCTTCTTCTTCTTCTTCTTCTTCTTCTTCTTCTTCTTCTTCTTCTTCTTCTTCTTCTTCTTCTTCTTCTTCTTCTTCTGCCTTTCTAACCCCCCAATGGAGCATAGACCCCTCAAACAACTCACACCAGATCGTTACATCCTTTGCTATTGCATGCAGACCCCTCAAACAACTCACACCAAGTGGTTACAT
>CAJHNH020001173.1:177247-184747 GCA_905116865.2 Candidula unifasciata
CAGGTACTACAACAGTCTTTTCCTTGCTCAGTCTACGAAAGCTCAGGTGGCTGGGTCACACCTGGAGAATGGAGGATGGCAGAGTCCCTAAGGACATCCTTATGGTGAATTAAAGACAGGTAAAAGATGTCGAGGCCGACCTCTATTACATATAAAAATGTGTGCATGTGGAACATAAATGATACAGGTATTGAGGTAAACTCATTGGAACAAAATGCCGCCGACCGTGTTGTTTGGAAAGGGCATATCAGGAAGGTAATAAGACTGAAGAAAGAAATGTTGACAACAATGGTCCTGTAATCACATGCTATCATTGTGAAACACTTTTCTTGACACGGGCGGGTCTTGCTAGTCATACTCGCCATCGCCATGGGCTGTGAGTCTCATGTCTCCTCATAGCGCAATATAACACTATCGTCTGGAAAGACGGAAATATGCCAATGATGATGATGATAAATGACAATTAATAAGTGTGTTGTTTCTCTTTTGCATTTTTTCTTTGACGGTCGGTTCCGGAATTTTTTTTTTTTTTTTCCTGTTATGCCGTAGTGGGCCGTAATTCATTGGAGAAGATTGAAATTAATAGGAAATACTGATGGACATAATTACTTTTTTCTTGGGGGCTGCGTGGTCTCGAGGCATGGTGTCCGCCTCGAGTGCTAGAGGTTCAGGGTTCAATCCCCTGTAAGGGCTGTAATTTTTTACGTAGACTTGGACTTCTAGTAATTCCCTCTGGTCTCTGGGTAGTGAGATTGGACGCCCGTGTGCATTGTTAAGCACGTAAAAAATCATTTGGCAGTTGGAAATCCAAAACAAAAGTAGCTATCCGGGCTTAATTTAGAAATAAAAATCTACCCAAAGTATTTCAGGATCCCCGCCGGTGCTACAGAGCCTGTGCACTGTGCTGAGCTCCTTTTGACTCAGAATTGAGTATACAAGCCAAGTTTGATGGCTTATTTGTCTTAGCGTTCGCTGGCTGAAAACCTCGCCGGAAAGTTTTGACTGTTCGTTCACTTCTGTACCTAAGCCTTGTTCCAGAACGTGAATTTTGCGTGCACATCCGTTTTACAGATCTAGGTTGTTCGTATATAGACTACTGGTCCTCGATTCTCAAGCAGATGCATTGCCACTTGGAAGGACACATCCCTAATTAGTCGTTGTCTACCGCTAACAAACATCACCGGGTACTAATGTACCGGTTCGAATCACTCGTTTTGGTTTTTTAAGCCTACATATTTGGCACCAAGAAACCACACCATAGTTACAGCTGATACTTCTCGCAGGAGGTTGAAAGTGGTGGATTTGTTGTTTTATTTTGATGAATTGATAGACGGACATGCTTCCTTGATGGCACTAAATTCAATCCCCGTTCCCTCTTGCCGGTAATAAACGCACACGGAGGTTATTCACTAACATCATGGGTTACACATACATGTATTTTGGTCACATCAAGCGCCACGACGGATTGGACAAAAATATAGCAGAAGGCATGATACCAGGAAGGAGGGGCAGGGGCCGACCGACACAAAGATAGGCACAGGATAAAAGTGACTCCTTGAGTGTAAAAGTGCTTGAGGCGGGAGAACTGGCGAGAGACCGAGTTTCTTTCATGCAGACTGTGATGAGAGCGACGTTCTGGGAAGGATCTGCTGCATGATGATGATGGAACACACCAAAAATATGAATGACGTATACACACCGGAACCTACCAATTAAATACCATTCTTAAATGTTTGTGTATTCTGGACACAGCATTGAGGTCTACTGTGTTCGTAAATTGTTGCTGTGCTTATTATTAGATCTATGCTTCATTAATATAAATTTCTGTAACCCACAGTGCAATTTCAATGTTTTGATATGAATTTTGGTTTTCAAGCTGTAAGATAGACATGGCCAATAAGACACATTTTTTGGGGAGGTGGGGGTGGAGGGGGGGGGGTGTGCCAAGTTGACCATGTAGTTAGTGCACTTGTTTCCACAGCGAGGCGCACATGCAGTCTGGAGGTGACAGGTTCGATTCCTGGCACGGTAACTATAGCTTTCGATTTTTTTAATGTTGCCTTGTGTTCTTCTATCTTTGTACTTCTTTCTATGAGTGCCTATCAATTACATTTTCTGCTACTTTATTAATATATAATACACATAAAAGAAGTTTGACTGTATTCGCTCGAGACGTACCTTCAAGAGCTGCAAACTCGCATTTCTGCCACAACAAGCACAACAGCAGAACAGCAATAGATGCTGTCCTGGTCATTTGGCCGAATTTCTGAAGAACGCCCATGTTTGGTCCAAGCACTGACCAGGAGCAGAAATGACTAGATAAACTAACAGAAATGCCTGGAAGGTGTGGATGTGGTCATATTTATATTGATGATAAGGAGTACGTCAATCAATAACACAGTTGTGAGTGTCATGAACACGTTCTTTTGAGACAGGCACACGAACATTGTATAAGATCACCCGTATGAACCCTGCATGACATAACACACGTACATTGTATGATATAACACGTTGTGCGAAATAATACATAGGTAAACTTTGTGCTGCATCTCTATTTATCTAGTGCTTTCATCTGTTTGGGGGGTCTTTTTACAATTTTGTTGTTTCTTTCTTTCTCTTTCTTTCTTTCCTTCTTTCTTTCTTTCTTTCTTTCTCTTTCTTTCTTTCCTTCTTTCCTTCTTTCCTTCTTTCTTTCTTTCTTTCTTTCTTCTTTCTTCTTTCCTTCTTTTCTTTTTCTTTCTTTCTTTTCTTCTTTTTCTTTCTTATCTTTCTTTTCTTTCTTTCTTTCTTTCTTTCTTTCTTTCTTTCTTTCTTTTCTTTTTTTCTTTCTTTCTTTTCCTTTCATTTCTTTTTTCTTCTTTCTTTCTTTCTTTCTTTTCGTTTCTTTCTTTCGTTTTCTTTCTTTCGTTTCTTTCTTTCTTTCTTTCTTTTCGTTTCTTTCTTTCTTTGATTTCTTTCTTCTTTCTTTCTTTCTTTCTTTCTTTTCTTTTCTTTTCTTTTTCTTTTCTTTCTTTCTTTCTTTCTTTCTTTCTTTCTTTCTTTCTTTCTTTCTTTTCTTCTTTTTCTTTTTTTTTTTTCTTTCTTTCTTTTCTTTCTTTCTTTCTTTCTTTCTTCGTTTCTTTTTCTTTCTTTTCTTTTCTTTCTTTCGTTTCTTCTTTCGTTTCTTTCTTCTTTTTCTTTCTTTCTTTTTCTTTTCTTTCTTTCTTTCGTTTCTTTTCTTTCGTTTCTTTCTTCGTTTCTTTCTTTCGTTTCTTTCTTTCTTTCTCTTTTCTTTTTTTCGTTTCTTCTTTCTTTCTTTCTTTCTTTCTTCTTTTCTTCTTTCTTTTTCTTTCTTTTCTTCTTTCTTTCTTTTTCTTTCTTTCTTCTTCTTTTCTTTCTTTCTTTCTTTCTTTTTTCTTTCTTTCTTTCTTTCTTTCTTTCTTTCTTCTTCTCTTTCTTTCTTTTCTTTCTTTCTTTCTTTCTTTCTTTTCTTTCCTTCTTTCTTTCTTCTTCTTTCTTCTTCTTCTTCTTCTTTCTTTCTTTCTTTCTTTCTTTCTTCTTTCTTCTTTCTTTCTTCTTCTTTTCTTCTTTCGTTTCTTCTTTCGTTTCTTTCTTTCGTTTCTCTTTCTTTCTTTTTTTTCTTTTTCTTTCTTTTCCTTTCTTCTTTCTTTTTTCTTTTCTCTTCTTTCTTTTCTTCTTCTTTCTTTCTTTCTTTCTTTCTTTTCTTTCTTTCTTTTCTTTCTTTCTTTCTTTCTTTTCTTTCTTTCTTTCTTTCTTTCTTTCTTTCTTCCTTTCTTTCTTTCTTTCTTTCTTTCTTTTTTCTTTCTTCTTCTTTCTTTCTTTCTTTCGTTCTTCGTCTCTTTCTTTTCTTTCTTTCTTCTTCTTCTTTCGTTCTTCTTTCTTTCTTTTCTTTCTTTCTTCTTCTTCGTTTCTTTCTTTCTTTCTTTCTCTTCTCTTCTTCTTCTTTTCTTTCTTTTTTCTTTCTTTCTTTCTTTCTTTCGTTTCTTTCTTCTCTTTCTTTTTTTTTTTCTTTCTTTCTTTCTTCTTTCTTTCTTTCTTTCTTTCTTTCTTTTCTTTTTCTTTTTCTTTCTTTCTTTCTCTTCTTTTTCTTTCTTTCTTTCTTTCTTTCTTTCTTTCTTCTTTCTTTTCTTTCTTTCTTTCTTTCTTTCTTTCTTTCTTTCTTTCTTTCTTCTTTCTTTCTTTCTTTCTTCTTCTTTCTTTCTTTCTTTCTTTCTTTCTTTCTTCTTTTCTTTCTTTCGTTTCTTTCTTTCTTTCTTTCTTTCTTTCTTTCTTTTCTTCTTCTTCTTTCTTTCTTTTCTTTCTTTCTTTTTTCTTTCTTCTTCTTTCTTTCTTTCTTTCTTTCTTTCTTTTCTTTCTTCTTTCTTTCTTTCTTTTCTTTCTTTCTTTCTTTCTTTTCTTTCTTTCTTTCTTCTTTCTTTTCTTTTTCTTTTCTTTCTTTAGTTTCTTTCTTTCTTTTCTTTCTTTCTTTCGTTTCTTTTCTTTCTTCTTTTTTCTTCTTTCTTTTCTTTCTTTCTTTAGTTTCTTTCTTTCTTTTCTTTCTTTCTTTCTTTCTTTCTTTCTTTCTTTCTTTCTTTCTTTCTTTCTTTCTTTCTTTCTTTCTTTCTTCTTTCTATCTTTCTTTCTTCTTTCTTTTCTTTCTTTTTCTTTTTTTTCTCTCTTTTTTTTCGTTCTTTTCTTCTGTCTTTCTATCTTTCTTTCTACTTTCTTTCTTTCCTTCTTTCTTTCCTTCTTTCTTTCGTTCCTTCTTCACCCTATCATTTTTCATGAGTTTGTTCGGGGATTGTCGCCAAAGCTAAATTTGCCGACAAAGTCGCGCTGTTTGTTTCTAGTCTTCCATTTTTCTTCCTTCCTTTTTGGCTCCTTTTTTCTTTCATTCTTTATTTCTTCCCTCCTATGTTTTGTTTTTCATTTCAGGGATTGCTCGGGATTGTCGGCTGAGCGACTGAGCTGGTGCTTTGCACGACTTTGTCATTCTTTGCCTATCCGTTTCGCGGAGACATAGTCATATTTGAGAAAATATCTTTAAAGAAATCTTTATTACTCTTTTTATATGACCACTGTGTTCTGCTCATATTTCTATAAACCAGCATCTGTGTCGCTTCCACATAATTTTTCACCAATCAACTGACTGTCCATTATACACTTCCGTAAGTGAGGAAAAGATGTATACAATTCTTCAGAATTATCCTTCTGTTTGTTTGTTTTAGTATCTAGAAGCTTTGAGTTGTTAACCCTTAGGCTCGGTATTATGGATATCGCAACCTTTAGGACTTGATTCCATTGTAAATACCGTAAATCTGAGAGAAAATGTGGCTTTCCTGCCTACCCCCGGGATTGAACCCGGACTATAAGGAGTTCATCACCCGGTCTCCGCTCAATCCGGTTTAGCCAACTACGCTAGAGAGCCGGGCAATAATCCTTCTCACCTCGGATAACAAAAAAGAAAGAAAGTAACTTCCCTTCCAATAAATAAATCGCAGTGTCGCACGGCTTGTCCTATTTTGCGGGGGTGACTAGCTACGCTGCATACAGTCGGGATACCTAGGCTGCACTCTTTCGTGGGACGTAGGGGGGTTGGGGTTGGGGTCAGTTCTGCATATTTCAGGACCGTTAAAAGCGCTCACATCCTCTAATATAGAACATGCGATATCACCGGGCGGTGACAACAAGTAGTTCAATGCTACGGGTTGTTGGCTGGCCACTAAGCGTGACACCCCCACAACATCGCACAAGATTTATGAATGGAAAGCCCGGTTCTCTAGCGTAGTTGACTAAACCGGATTGCGCAGAGACCGGGTGACGAACTCCTTGTGGTCCGGGTTCAATCCCGGGGGTAGACAGAAAAGCCACATTTCTCCCAGATTTACGGTATTTACAATGGAATATAGGCCGAAAGGTTGTGATATCCATAATACCGAGCCTAAGGGTTAACAACTCATGGCTTCTGAATACTAAAACAACAAACATATGAATGGAAAGGTAAGTCACTCTCCTTCTGGGCCCCAAAATGTGAGATGTACCTATCTTTTAATTTGTAAAATGCTACATTTAACTTATTTACTATATTTTCCGTCTGCTGTAATCGCGGTACACAAGTACTTGTCACTACCAACTTGCTTGAGGAACTTCTCATTTACACTAATGCTGTATTGTAGAGGGTCGACATTGTTTGCAAAATACGATGGACATAAAACCACAGAAGTTGCGTTCTCACACCTGCTCACACTGTTTACCTGTCTGGTAGACAGAACATTGCGTTTGTCAGACGTCTAGTCGTACGTGACTTTATTGCCATGGAGTCACTTAGGTGTTACAACAAGTTGGTTACCTATGCATTCAGTGATATATAACACACAATGTGAGGGAGGGAGAGAGTGGTAGGCAGACAGAAAAAGAAGACAGCGGAGACAGAGAGATGAGACAGAGAGAGAGATAGAAAGAGAGGAGTCAGAGAGAGAGAGAGAGAGAGAGAGAGAGAGAGAGAAGAGAGATAGAGAGAGATATATATATTTCGCAATGTGCCAATTTTTAATACTCCATTCTGATATTTCTTAATTTTCTGATGACATACAATCGTTGATTGACTCTCTCACTTATTTATTGGCTCTTCTTTATCCCATCTGCCTATATCATTATCTCACTATCTATCTAGACAGACAGATAAGTAGGTGGACATATAGACAGACGGATAGACAGACATACGGACATACGGACATACGGATAGACAGACAGACAGACTGACAGATAGACAGACAGATAGACAGATAGACAGATAGATAGATAGATAGATAGATAGATAGCATAGATAGATAGATAGATAGATAGATAGATAGATAGATAGATAGATAGATAGATAGATAGATAGATATAGATAGATAGATAGATAGATAGATAGATAGATAGATAGACATAGATAGATAGATAGATAGATAGATAGATAGATAGATAGATAGATAGATAGATAGATAGATAGATAGATAGATAGATAGATAGATAGATAGATAGACAGATAGATAGATAGATAGATAGAAGATAGATAGATAGATAGATAGATAGATAGATAGATAGATAGGATAGATAGATAGATAGATAGATAGATAGATCGATATACAGATAGATAGATCGATAGATAGATAGATAGATAGATAGATAGATAGATAGATAGATAGATAGATAGATAGATAGATAGATAGATAGAGATTATAGAGATAGGATAGATAGATAGATAGATAGATAGATAGATAGATAGATAGATCGATATAGATAGATAGATAGATAGATAGATAGATAGATAGATAGATAGATAGATAGATAGATAGATAGAATAGATAGATAGATAGATAGATAGATAGATAGATAGATAGAGAGATAGATAGATAGATAGAGATAATAGATAGATAGATAGATAGATAGATAGATATATAGATAGATAGATAGATAGATAGATAGATAGATAGATAGATAGATAGATAGATAGATAGATAGATAGATAGATAGATA
>CAJHNH020001173.1:189747-192830 GCA_905116865.2 Candidula unifasciata
ATAACATAACATTCATCCTTATCATCGTCATCTTCATCATCATAACCAATATAAACATTATTACAATGCCTTATGCGAGTAATTAATAATGCAACTACTGATCTGTTGTAACTGCAGCTTTCATCGACGATGAAATGCATTTCTAGTGTCGGACAGTTTATGCTGGCACTTCTTACTGCTGCCTGATGCATTTAATGCGCGTGTATGCTTTTGGATTAGCGAAGACTGCAATGTGCGTCATTTTTTGTTAGTTTGTTTGTTTGTTACAAGGGACAGTGGTAGACATTCTGTGTGGTTTTCGTTGGCAGGGGAACCAAGCGATCATGGGGGACGACAAGGTTACAGATTGAAAGTGGAAGGTCTTGGATAGGGCAAGCTGCCTTCCGCTGTATTGAGAATCAGCTGTACACACGTGTAATTGAAACTGACTAGCAGAGTATGTCGAGAAAGGGGAGACAAGCAGGCTATCATCATCGCGGTTATTATCATTTCTATCATCACCGTGTTATTATAATTAATGTCATCAATATTTGTATTATCAATGCTATCATCATCGTTTTTATTACAATTGCAACATCAATTATGTTATTGTCATTACTTCCATCATTGTTGATGTATAATTTCTGTCATCATTAATGTTATCATCATTTCCATCATCATCGTTGTCAACATCATTTCAGTCATCGTTTTGATTATTACATTTTATTATTAGTTCTACAGTCATCGCTGTTATTATAATTTATATCATCATTAATGTTTATTTTCTATCATTATAGTTGTTATTATAATTTATTTCATAATTATTGTTTTATCATCCCTATCACCATGGTTGTTTTTATAATTGCTGTCATCACAATGTTATAACATGTAATTATCATTTCTACAATCATAGCTGTTATAAAAATGTATGTTATCAATAATTTTGTTGACATTTCTATCGTCATTGTTGTTATTATGAATTGTGTTATCGTCGTTGTTATTCTCATCTTGATCATCATCGTTTTTATTATCATTTCTGTCGTCATCATTGTTACTATCATTGCTATCATCATCGTTGTAATAATCATTCATTTCATCATTATTTTATTATAATTTCTGTTATCATTGTTGTTATTTTAAGTGCCATCATCAATTACGTTTTTGTCATTTCTAACATCATCGCTGTTATAATAATTTAGGTCATCAATAATTTTGTTATCATTTCTATCATCATCGTTTTTACTTTAATTTCTATCAGTAACATTGTTATTATAATTTCTATCAGTAACATTGTTATTATAATTTATATCAGTAACATTGTTATTTTAATTTCTGTTATCATCGTTGTTATAATCATTTCTATCACCGTCGTTGTTATTATATTTTCGATCACAGTTGTTGTTATTATCATGTCTGCCATCATCTTTGCTTTTATAATTACTGTCACCAATTGTGTTGTTATCATTTCTATCGTCATTGTTGTTGTTATGATCATTTTTATCACCATCGTTGTTATTATAATTTCTGGACCTGACCCCACGACCTTCCGATCGACGGCGGCTCCCGTCGACAAAGTCATCAAGACCAATTACACAAGATCCACCCAGGACTCCATTCCTAAAATTGAGTTAAGTTGAGTCAAGAATTGACATCACAGCACTCGGAATTCCCATGAGTGCTCCAT
Source organism: Candidula unifasciata (assembly GCA_905116865.2). Classification (NCBI taxonomy): domain Eukaryota; kingdom Metazoa; phylum Mollusca; class Gastropoda; order Stylommatophora; family Geomitridae; genus Candidula; species Candidula unifasciata. Next base: position 191,411 of record CAJHNH020001173.1, read on the forward strand.
TCTCATCTTCAGCAGCCAGCGCAGTTTGAATACTGATGGTGCCAGTCACAATCTAGTTATATGTCTGTCTTGGACTCAATTCCAGGTTAAAAACTAAGCATCTGCTTGTCTGTAAGCATATTGTGACTTGTCATCCGTGTGGACATGCAAACAAAATGACACAGACACTCATTTATGTTTATACTCACACATATACAAACATACACACACATATACTGTCTAAAGCATACACATGCCTTTACACTATTATTTACACTTACAAACTTTGCAACGTACAGACAGTACAAAAATTAGAAAGAAAGAACAAAGAAAGAAAGAAAGAAAGAAAAGAAAAAAACAAACAAACAAACAAACAAACAAAGAAAAAAGAAAAAAAAGAAAGAAAGAAAGAAAGAAAGAAAGAAAGAAGAAAGAAAGAAAGAAAAAGAAAGAAAGAAAGAAAGAAAGAAGAAAGAAAAGAAAGAAAGAAGAAAGAAAGAAAGAAAGAAAGAAAGAAAGAGAGAGAGACAGAAAGAAAGACAGAAAGAAAGAAAGAAAGAAAGAAAGAAGAAAGAAGAAAGAAAGAAAGAAAGAAAGAAAGAAAGAAAGAAAGAAAGAAAGAAAGAAAGAAAGAAAGAAAGAAAGAAAGAAAGAAAGAAAGAAAAAAAGAAAGAAAGAAAGAAAGAAAGAAAGAAAGAAAAAAAGAAAGAAAGAAAGAAAAAAGAAAAAAAGAAAAAAGACAGAAAGACAGACAGACATACAGACAGACAAAAAGAAAGAAAGTTGAATTTAAAATCGACATCACAGCACCTGGGATTCTCCCATGAGCGCTCCGTCCCTATCTTAAGCAGCAAGCGAATTTTCTCAAATCACGATGGCACCAGTATATGTCTGATTGAACATCCGTCTCCCCCTTCCCTTGAGTGTTGTGCGTCGGCCAGATCCCCTGGTAGCTCCTGGCAGCACCATTCTCCTCAGACTGTAATGATCTATCTATCTGTGCCACCTCACTGTTCACTCACTCCCAAAGGGCCCTCGCTACATCTAGCTTGAAAGAAAGAAAGAAACCAGGTCTCAGTTGAAACCACACTTGCTCACAAGTAGATTGAAAGAGATCATGTTTTAATTTTTTTTTTCTTTCCAAAATGAAGGAATCAAAAACAAGCCAATGGCACAAGTCGGGTCCTTGACATCCGGTCACAAGGTCATGACCTGATTTGATATTCGTGCAACATTTATCATACAAAAAGATGATAGAAGAAGAAGAAAATAGATAGAAATTTGAAATAGATAGATAGTAGATAGATAATCGAAGATAGATAGATCGAAGTCGATAGACGAAAATAGATAGACGAAGATCGATAGTCGATAGACGATAGATCGTAGTAGATAGATAGACGATAGTCTTTCTAAACGGGGTAGGGTGATAGAAGACGATAGA
>CAJHNH020001174.1:0-160000 GCA_905116865.2 Candidula unifasciata
TTTGGGGTACCCATATCATCAGGGATTTGGGGGGGACGGGCGTGTGGGGGATCAGGGCCTCTCCATAACCCTGTATCTCTTGCACCCTTTTTTTGTTCAGATGTGGGGCAAAAGGGACTGACTGAACGGGTTTATGCGGGTGGAAAATTTTAAAAAAGGGGGACCTGACTGTACGGAGGGGAGGGGGAGATGTGTCAAGGGACCGACTGATACAGGAAATGAAGTGGAGATTTTGTAAAGAGAAAACCTGTGTAAGGTATGCAGGGGGAGAGTTGAAAAGGGGGACCTGACTGATACAGGTATGCAGGTGGAGATGTGGCAACAAAACGTCATGGACTGTATTGTGTGAAGGGGGCACATTTGTAAACGAATGAGAATAAAGGGATGAAGGGGCTGAAAAAAAAACCACTTTTCGTATTGGGGGCCAGACCGAACTTTTCGGCTGAATCCCGGGGGAAATAGTTATTGGGTTCCCTTTTTTGGGGCCCCAAACCCGAATACGAGAGTTCAGTATTCTGTGTTCAGTATTCTGTGTTCAGTATTCTGAGTGGGTTATTCAGTTATTCTGAGTTCAGTATTCTGTGTTCAGTATTCTGAGTTTTCAGTATTCTGAGTTCAGTATTCTGTGTTCAGTATTCTGAGTTCAGTATTCTGAGTTCAGTATTCTGTGTTCAGTATTCTGAGTTCAGTATTCTGAGTTCAGTATTCTGTGTTCAGTATTCTGAGTTCAGTATTCTGTGTTCAGTATTCTGTGTTCAGTATTCTGAGTTCAGTATTCTGAGTTCAGTATTCTGTGGTGTCTGACCATACAGGCACAGTTCTGAGTCCTCATCTTGAACTTTCTGTACTTATGGATGTTTTCCTGCAATTTAACAAGTCAAGACAAAATGAACAGTATGTGACTACACTGAAAACTGTAGGAGCAGTGACTTTTGCTCTGAAATTGTGAAGATGGTAGAGTTCTACTTTGCTTTTTTCAGCACACAGTGTTTAGGCAGAAAGAGTATTTTCTTCATCCATGCCCAAGGCCCAAGTGACAGAAATTATTCTCAGTGTGGATACTTCTCCTTTCTCTTCTCCTTTGTTCACCGGCTGTAAGCTCCGGCGCAAAGTCCTGGTTGTTCGTCCATTTGGACTTTGGCTTTGTACCAGGGCCTGAGTTTTGCTTGTGTACATCTGTTTTACTGGCTTATTTGTGTGCAGTTGGTTATTCCTTGCCGCTGGAACAGATGTAGTCTGATTTCGAAGGAAGCACCCAGTTATTCGACTCCTATGACATGCTTGCTGGGGAGACAGTGGGTCTACTCTTGTTTCTACAATAATGTGGCCCTGAGACCCACACAGGAAGTATGGATTCAGTCAGGTCAGTTTAACTTGAACAATTTAATTTCAAACATTTTACAGACAGATAATTTTATGAACATTTGCTGCACATACAAACATAAAAGCTAAAAACAAAAAGATGTTATAAAGAGATGAGGTTATCCGAAAAAAAATATACACTTGCAACATATTTTGCATGCGATTTCATGTTAGGAGAATTTATTGCCATGATCCTCTAATACTAGTGTTCCTTCCCAGGGGTAGACGGTAAACACAAATTGTTTTCATGGTTTTTGTAAAACTGTACAAGAGTTCTACTGTGAGAGAGACTAGTGCCTCCCCAAGTATCATTCCCAAAGGCAAAAGTGGTAGACTGTAGGCAGACTTGACCCATGGAGATGACACAGACACTTAATCTAACATCGGGAGAAGTGTTCTTATTTCGGATGATCAAAATATGGAAACCCTAGCGAAATGAGACAGTTTCTCCTGATAATTAATGTAGGCATAAATAATGAGTTTAAAAAATAACTATAAATAATGTACCTTAGTTCGGATGAACTGGGTTAAGGATGAACCAGTTACATATTTGAATGCATGGCAAGCAAGCAGATTGACTGGTGCAAGTCAAGTGAAATAAATCATGAATTATGTGAGTGAATGATGGAAAAACACAGGGGAATGTGCAAATGACTTGAGCCAAGAGACTGAGTGAAAAAGAGTTATTGAATCTAGCCTTGTTTAGATCTGGCTCCACTTGTCTTAGCTAAACTCAACATTGTACCCAGCCTTGTTTAGATCTGGCTCCACTTGTCTTGGCTAAACTCAACATTGCACCCAGCCATGTTTAGATCTGGCTCCACTTGTCTTAGCTAAACTCAACATTGTACCCAGCCATGTTTAGATCTGGCTCCACTTGTCATGGCTAAACTCAACATTGCACCCAGCCATGTTTAGATCTGGCTCCACTTGTCTTAGCTAAACTCAACATTGTACCCAGTCATGTTTAGATCTGGCTCCACTTGTCTTAGCTAAACTCAACATTGTACCCAGTCATGTTTAGATCTGGCTCCACTTGTCTTAGCTAAACTCAACATTGTACCCAGCCATGTTTAGATCTGGTTCCACTTGTCATGGCTAAACTCAACATTGTACCCAGCCATGTTTAGATCTGGCTCCACTTGTCTTAGCTAAACTCAACATTGTACCCAGCCATGTTTAGATCTGGCTCCACTTGTCTTAGCTAAACTCAACATTGCACCCAGCCATGTTTAGATCTGGCTCCACTTGTCTTGGCTAAACTCAACATTGTACCCAGTCATGTTTAGATCTGGCTCCACTTGTCTTGGCTAAACTCAACATTGCACCCAGCCATGTTTAGATCTGGCTCCACTTGTCTTAGCTAAACTCAACATTGCACCCAGCCATGTTTAGATCTGGCTCCACTTGTCTTAGCTAAACTCAACATTGTACCCAGCCATGTTTAGATCTGGCTCCACTTGTCTTAGCTAAACTCAACATTGCACCCAGTCATGTTTAGATCTGGCTCCACTTGTCTTAGCTAAACTCAACATTGTACCCAGCCATGTTTAGATCTGGCTCCACTTGTCTTAGCTAAACTCAACATTGCACCCAGCCATGTTTAGATCTGGCTCCACTTGTCTTGGCTAAACTCAACATTGCACCCAGCCATGTTTAGATCTGGCTCCACTTGTGGCTAAATTGCTAAACTCAACATTGCACCTTGTCATGTTTAGATCTGGCTCCACTTGTCTTAGCTAACTCAACATTGCACCCAGCCATGTTTAGATCTGGCTCCACTTGTCTTAGCTAAACTCAACATTGCACCCAGCCATGTTTAGATCTGGCTCCACTTGTCTTAGCTAAACTCAACATTGTACCCACCCTGGCTCCACTGTTTTAGCTAAACTCAACTTGAACCCCACTTGTTTAGGGCTAGGAACCCAACATTGGCTAAACTCAACATTGAACCCAGCCATGTTTAGATCTGGCTCCACTTGGGGGGCTAAAACTCAACATTGCACCCAGCCATGTTTAGATCTGGCTCCACTTGTCATGGCTAAACTCAACATTGTACCCAGCCAGTGTTTAGATCTGGTTCCACTTGTCTTAGCTAAAACTCAACATTGTACCCAGTCATGTTTAGATCTGGGTTCCACTTGTCCATGGCTAAACTCAACATTGTACCCAGCCATGTTTAGATCTGGCTCAACTTGCATGTCAAGGCCAGCTAAACTAGCAACATTGCACCCAGTCATGTTTAGATCTGGCTCCACTTGTCTTAGCTAAACTCAACATTGCACCCAGCCATGTTTAGATCTGGCTCCACTTGTCTTAGCTAAACTCAACATTGTACCCAGCCATGTTTAGATCTGGCTCCACTTGTCTTAGCTAAAACTCAACATTGTACCCAGCCATGTTTAGATCTGGCTCCACTTGTCTTAGCTAAACTCAACATTGCACCCCAGTCATGTTTAGATCTGGCTCCACTTTTTAGCTAAACTCAACATTGTACCCAGTCATGTTTAGATCTGGCTCCACTTGTCTTAGCTAAACTCAACATTGTACCCAGCCATGTTTAGATCTGGCTCCACTTGTCTTAGCTAAACTCAACATTGCACCCAGTCATGTTTAGATCTGGCTCCACGTGTCTTAGCTAAACTCAACATTGTACCCAGTCATGTTTAGATCTGGCTCCACTTGTCTTAGCTAAACTCAACTTTGTACCCAGCCATGTTTAGATCTGGCTCCACTTGTCTTAGCTAAAACTCAACATTGCACCCAGTCATGTTTAGATCTGGCTCCACGTGTCTTAGCTAAACTCAACATTGTACCCAGCCATGTTTAGATCTGGTTCCACTTGTCTTAGCTAAAACTCAACATTGCACCCAGTCATGTTTAGATCTGGCTCCACGTGTCTTAGCTAAACTCAACATTGTACCCAGTCATGTTTAGATCTGGCTCCACTTGTCTTAGCTAAACTCAACATTGTACCCAGCCATGTTTAGATCTGGCTCCACTTGTCTTGGCTAAACTCAACATTGCACCCAGTCATGTTTAGATCTGGCTCCACTTGTCTTGGCTAAACCCAACATTGCTCTAGTTTCAAAGGGAGCAAACTCCCAAAGAGAAGCTCCACATAATGTCTGTTCCCAAGCTACACATGTCACTGAAAGGGACCTCATCTGCATCATGAGAAGCTGATAGTCAGAATGTGAAGACCATTCTGTACTCCATTTCTAAACAGGGCGTCTTACAATATTTCTTCTTCTTCTTCGTTCACCAACTGTAAACTCCAGCACACAAAAAACTAATTGTTTGTCCATCTGTACTTTGGCTTTGTGTCAGGGCCTGGGTTTTGCATGTCAATCCTTTTACTGGCTTATTTGTATGCAGTAGTTGATTGTTCCTTGCTGGTCGGGCAGATGCACTCCCATTTTCAAGGAAGCCCCTAATTAATAGACTCCTATGACATGCTTGTTGAGGAGGCAGTGTGTCTTTCTTGTTTTCCCCAGAACCCACATGGGGGCCCAGGAACCCACATAGGGGGCCCAGGAACCCATGTGGGGGCCCAGGAACCCACATAGGGGGCCCAGGAACCCACATGGGGGGCCCAGGAACCCACATAGGGGGCCCAGGAACCCACATGGGGGGCCCAGGAACCCACATAGGGGCCCAGGAACCCACATGGGGTGGGCCACATGGGGTGAACCCACATGGGGGTGTGTGGAACCCACATGGGGGCCCAGGAACCCACATGGGGGGCCCAGGAACCCACATGGGGGCCCAGGAACCCACATGGGGGGCCCAGGAACCCACATAGGGGGCCCAGGAACCCACATGGGGACTTCCTACAATACATCCTTCTTCTTCTTCTTAGCATTCGACAGCTGTAAACTTCGACAGAAAGTGTCTGTGTGTGTGTGTGGTGGACTTTGGTGCGCGCGTGTGCGCGCGTGTGTGTGCGCGGCAGGCGCGCGTGTGTGTGCGCGCGCGCGCGCGCGCGCGCGTGCGCGTGCGCGTGCGCGTGCGCGTGCGCGTGCGCGTGCGCGTGCGCGTGCGCGTGCGTGTGCGTGTGTGTGTGTGTGTGTGTGTGTGTGTGTGTGTGTGTGTGTGTGTGTGTGTGTGTGTGTGTGTGTGTGTGTGTGTGTGTGTGTGTGTGTGTGTGTGTGTGTGTGTGTGTGTGTGTGTGTGTGTGTGTGTGTGTGTGTGTGTGTGTGTGTGTGTGTGTGTGTGTGTGTGTGTGTGTGTGTGTGTGTGTGTGTGTGTGTGTGTGTGTGTGTGTGTGTGTGTGTGTGTGTGTGTGTGTGTGTGTGTGTGTGTGTGTGTGTGTGTGTGTGTGTGCATAAGAGCAAAGGGTGGAAGGAGATCGTTATAAATGTATGTGAATGTGTGTATGTGTTTGTGCAGGTGTGTGTGCATGTGTATATGTGCGAGTGTGTGTGTGTATAAATGAGTAGATGTACTTTATCTGTGTGAGGGAGAAGATAATTTTTTTTTAAACATTTGTTACACTTGTAGCTGTGCAGTAATAACAAGCTTGGATTTGGGGAGGAAAAGGAGGAATATGGTGGTGTATATGTATAATGTGCATGTGCCTCACATGGGTAGAAGTGCTGTGCGTATGTAGGCACACATGTGTGTGGGGAGGAGGGGTACATCTCTACACATGTCTGCAGTGAAGGAAACATAGACATCCGAACATACACGTGTCTGCAGTGAAGGCCACATAGACATCCGAACATACACATGTCTGCAGTGAAGGCCACATAGACATCCGAACATACACATGTCTGCAGTGAAGGCCACATAGACATCCGAACATACACATGTCTGCAGTGAAGGCCACATAGACATCCGAACATACACATGTCTGCAGTGAAGGCCACATAGACATCCGAACATACACATGTCTGCAGTGAAGGCCACATAGACATCCGAACATACACATGTCTGCAGTGAAGGCCACATAGACATCCGAACATACACATGTCTGCAGTGAAGGCCACATAGACATTCGAACATATACATGTCTGCAGTGAAGGCCACATAGACATCCGAACATACACATGTCTGCAGTGAAGGCCACATAGACATTCGAACATATACATGTCTGCAGTGAAGGCCACATAGACATTCGAACATATACATGTCTGCAGTGAAGGCCACATAGACATCCGAACAAACAAATGAATGGAAAACACTCAACAAAATGCTCATCACCTACGGGAAAGGCAAGACCGATATACAATCAGACAGCTACTGGTGCCATCAGAATTGGAACTCTTTGCTTGCTGCTGAAGATGGAGACACAGCGCTTATGGGGGTTTCCATGTTTACTGTGATGTCGATTCTAAATTCAACATTCAAGTTTGGAAAAGAGATCTTTACCCCCAGATCTTCACCGGCTTTAAATTCTGGGTGTTCGTCCACCTTCAGACTTGAGTCTTGTTTGAAAACCTGAGTGTTGCATGCACAATGGTTCACAAATCTGGTTTATTTGTATTAAGATTGTTGGCTCCTTGCCTCTCAAAAGATGCCCCCAGTTGGTAGACTCCTATAACATGCTTGCTAAGGACAATTTTGGTAAATTCTTGTTTTCCCCGACAAGGACACAATAACTAATTTACCCATGGAATACAGAAACATTATTGTTTCTAATTCATCCAGGGAATACAGAAACAGTACTACATCTAACTCATCCAGGGAATACAGAAACAGTACTACATCTAAGTCATCCAGGGAATACAGAAACAGCACTGAAGATACAATATCTAATTCACCCAGGGAATATAAAAACAGCACTAAAGATACAATATCTAATTCATCCAGGGAATACAGAATCAGCACTGAAGATACAATATCTAATTCACCCAGGGAATACAAAAACAGCACTACAGATACAATATCTAATTTTCATGGAGAACATAGGAACAACAATGCAGATCTATTTCCTTTGGAACATATTTTGTGTGTGTGTGAAAGACACACAATCTTCCAGCTACCCACCCTGAAACATCAGTTCTGCCATTGACCTGCACCATATGTATGCGACCTTTGGCATCGTGACCTACAGCACTGCGAGCAGACATCACTGTGACAAAGCGATCCATGGCCCCTGCAGACAAGAAACTGTTACAGTTAACTGGAAATCTAAAGGCACTTTAATAGTGGTTCCCAACCTTTTCTGTGCCATCCCCCATCGAAGCCTTTCTAAAATTCTTATACCCCCTATGTAACTTAAACTCACCTCTGGACGAGTTCACTTTCGAACAAACCCCCCCCCCCCCTTCCCCCATCCCCCAACAATCAAATTGCCCCCCTTACAATAAAACCCAATACAATGAACAAATTACTAGCAAACAAGCAGTTATTATGGTCTGGCATCCGATGAATGTGTAGATTTCACAGCCTAGATGTAAACCATACAAAAACATGCCAACCGTCTTTTTCAAGTTGAATGCAGAAGAAGAACCCCATCACACAGCAGCCTCAGAGTAACCTCAAGAGAGATCCATTTTAGTGGCTAGGTTAACCCCAATGATGTAAGGTTCTAGAGGTCAGTGCAAGACTCACTAAGTCACCGATACAAATCACAATCACAACATATGACACTGAAGTCACCACTACAGATCACAACATATGACACTGAAGTCACCACTACAAATCACAACATATGACACTGAAGTCACCACTACAAATCACAACATATGACACTGAAGTCACCACTACAGATCACAACATATGACACTGAAGTCACCACTACAGATCACAACATATGACACTGAAGTCACCACTACAAATCACAACATATGACACTGAAGTCACCACTACAGATCACAACATATGACACTGAAGTCACCACTACAGATCACAACATATGACACTGAAGTCACCACTACAGATCACAACATATGACACTGAAGTCACCACTACAGATCACAACATATGACACTGAAGTCACCACTACAGATCACAAAATATGACACTGAAATTAACACTACAGATCACAACATATGACACTGAAGTTAACACTACAGATCACAACATATGACACTGAAGTCACCACTACAGATCACAACATATGACACTGAAGTCACCACTGCAGATCACAACATATGACACTGAAGTCACCACTACAGATCACAACATATGACACTGAAGTCCTTAACTCAAGACCTACCCGTCTCTTCTGTGTCGGAGCACTCGATGGCCTTGCTTTCATCAACATAGTTCTCTCCATCCCTGACCAGCCAGACAACACCTCCGACCAACTGAGTGAAGTCTTGAAGCACCAGGTCCAACTCAGACAGATATCTGACGACACACACAAGTCAATCACAGCATATGACAAAGAAGGTCTCACCACTACTGAAATCAAAACATATGACACTGAAGTCACCACTACAGACCACAACTATGACACTGAAGTCATCACTACAGACTCATTGACAGATATCTGAAGACACACTACAGATTCAAACCCAGACACTGAAGTTAACAAAGAGCTCTACTGTATTGACATCATATCTGACGACACACACAGAAGTCAATCACAGCACCCAGACAAAGAGCTCTACTGTATTGACATCATATCTGACGACACACAGAAGTCAATCACAGCACCCAGACAAAGAGCTCTACTGTATTGACCACTACAGATCACAATATCTAGCACCTGAACACACACAAGTCAACATATGACACACAGTCACACAGACAAAGAGCTCTACTGTATATGACATGAAGTTAACACACAGATCACAAAACATAATCACAGCACCCAGACAAAGAGCTCTAAGTACTGACATCATATCTTCTGACACACAGCACTCGATGGCACAGCACCCAGACAAAGAGCTCTACTGTCTCCACTCATACCAGACAGACACTCCTCCGACCAACTGAGTGAAGTCTTGAAGCACCAGGTCCAACTCAGACAGATATCTGACGACACACACAAGTCAATCACAGCACCCAGACAAAGAGCTCTACTGTACTGACATCATATCACCAGTATCACACAGCACCCAGATAAAGAGCTCTACTGTACTGACATCATATCACCAGTATCACACAGCACCCAGATAAAGAGCTCTACTGTACTGACATCATATCACCAGTATCACACAGCACCCAGACAAAGAGCTCTACTGTACTGACATCATATCACCAGTATCACACAGCACCCAGACAAAGAGCTCTACTGTATTGACATCATATCACCAGTGTCACACAGCACTCAGACAAAGAGCTCTACTGTACTGACATCATATCACCAGTGTCACACAGCTAGCCCCAGATAAAGAGCTCTACAGTTCTGACATCATATCTCTTTTTATTTCTGCAGGACCCATTCAAAGAGCTGCAAACTCCAGGGGCATCATTTCACCAGTATGATTTCTGGACTGTGATCTTGAGCTAGAACTGTTTTGTGTACACATATACCTTTGTCACAGATCTGGAGGAGATGTATGCAGACTGGTACTTGTTCTCAAGTAGGGGCATCCTGACTTTGAAGCGAAAATCTTGCGGAGGACACAGGTGAGGAGTATTGTCTGGATTTTTTTCACCAAGGAATGCCGGTGTCACACAAATGAACACCGGACAGACACAAAGGCTCTGCACAGCTTGGTGGAATACATCAAATGACTAAGGCAGACGTGGGTAGTGCCTTGTGGAACTCAGATATGTACAGACACAGGAGCAGATGGATCACCACACCCAGGTGAGTTGATCAAACTGGACTGACATCATTTCAGCAGATACTTGAGCACCCAGAGGAAGAGGCTACTGTACGGACATTCATATCACCAGTACTACTGGCACCATTAGTATCGGAACTATTCGCTGGCTGCTGAAGATGGGGATGGAGCGCTTACGGGAATGCCCAGAGTACTGTGATGTCGGTTCTTGAATCAAATCAAAATCAAAATATCTTGAATTAATGGCCTCTAATGACTTTGTTAGGTCACTAGGTCTATCCGTTTTTTTACCCAACATGGGGCCCTGGGTCCACATGGGGGTAGCAAGATCTGAGCCAGTACAGGGGGACCTGGGGTCCACATGGGGGTAGCAAGATCTGAGCCAGTACAGGGGACAAAGAGCTCTACATAGGGGTACAAGATCTGAGCCAGTGTCACACAGCTAGCCCCAGGGTCCACATGGGGGTAGCAAGATCTGAGCCATACAGGGGGATCTCTTTTCCACATGGGGGTAGCATTCACCTGCTGCAAAGTCCAGGGGGACAAGGTTTGGCTGTTGATTTCTGGACAAGATCTTGATCTAGTAACTGAAGCCCTGGTGTTTACACATCTACTTTACAGATCTGAGATTTGTATGCAGAGGGGGACCTGTTCTCAAGCATGGGGGTACAAGGTCTGACTTTGAAGCGAAAATCTTGCGGAGGACACATGTGGGTAGCATTGTCTGATTTTTTCACAAGGGGACCTGGGGTCCACATGGGGGTAGCAAGATCTGAGACAGACAGGGGGGCCTGGGGTCCACAGCTTGGTAGCAATATCTGATGCATGAGTACAGGGGGACCTGGGGTCCACCTTGGGGGTAGCTTGGTCTGTTCCAGGAGCAGATGGATCCTGGGGTCCTCATGGGGAGTAGAAGATCTGAGGGAGTACGAGAGGACCTGAGCAGATACTTGAGGCTCAGAGAAAGGCAAGCCAGTACAGGGGGACCTGGGGTCCACACTGGGGGTACCAAGATCGGAACTATACAGGGGCTGAGGTGAAGATGGGGATAGGATCTGAGCCTTACAGGGGGACCTGAGAGTACTGTGATGTCGGTTCTTGAATCAAGATCAAAATCAAAATATCAGTGAATTAACCTGGCCTCCACTTTGGGGGTCACTAGGTCTATCCGTTTTTTTACCCAACATGGGGCCCTGGGGTCCACATGGGGGTAGCAAGATCTGAACCAGTACAGGTTTTACACATGAAACAAACAGTGCTGCTACTGTTTCTTCTTCTGCAATCACGCTTAACAGAGCAGTAGGCATACTATGTTGTGGTGTACAGCAAGGCTGTGATATATGCACCTTTCGGTCCAACACATCTGATTTAAGTGAATTCTTAATTAGTTGCCTTTTATGGCATGCTTGTTAAGTAGTAGCAGGACTATTTTTTTAAAATCTTTCCCCAAAAAATGAGCCGCAAAACTAACATGGAGATGTTACTGTTTAAACCTGTGGCTTAGGCACTGTGAACGCACTTCTTAATTCCGTGGTACCGGGTTTAATCCCAGTTGCAGGTGATTAGACAGCAGACCGCACTGCATGGTTTCAACAGTGATATAAAGAGATGACCATTCAGAAAGCAAGGGCAAACTACTGAATGTAAAATCACAAAAAGCCAAAACATGGAAACTACTAAATGTAAAATCACAAAAAGCCAAAACATGGATTCTACACTATCTTGTAAAGGACAAGCAATTTTCTTTTTAAAGACAATGCCTGAGTTCAATGCCTGCGTTCAATCCCTGCGTTCAATGCCTGCGTTCAATGCCTGCGTTCAATATAAAGATATTACAAATAGCAGACCATAATGCTAGCAATATCTCCTCAAACTGTGGGGTCTGTCATCTCCCTGGGGAGCACAGGACCTCAACAAGCTCAGACCAAGTACTTTCTAGACTGTTTCATGCTGGCACCATTTCCCTATTCCTGGACAATAATGTTCTGCTGTGCCAGAGGCAGGCATGGGAATCAGATTTAATGGTGATATCAAATAGGGTCAGGTATAAAGTTCCTTCTGTCCAACACACACACACAAAAAACATGGGCAATACTGTACAAACCATGTGTTTCCTATGAAGCACGAATCCCTCTTGCTCTGTTGACTCCATAAGGAAAGTAACACCAGTATTTTCAAACAAAATGATGCACTAACTGCTAGATCAGAACAGCAGTGCTCTGTCAGAGTTTCCTTCCTAGACCAGCTGCCAGATCAGAAGAGCAGTGCTCTGTCAGAGTTTCCTTCCTAGACTAGCTGCCAGATCAGAAGAGCAGTGCTCTGTCAGAGTTTCCTTCCTAGACTAGCTGCCAGATCAGAAGGGCAGTGCACTGTCTGTCAACCTGTCAGAGTTTCCTTCCCAGACCAGCTGCCAGATCAGAAGGGCAGTGCACTGTCTGTCAACCTGTCAGAGTTTCCTTCCTAGACCAGCTGCCAGATCAGAAGGGCAGTGCACTGTCTGTCAACCTGTCAGAGTTTCCTTCCCAGACCAGCTACCAGATCAGAAGGGCAGTGCACTGTCTGTCAACCTGTCAGAGTTTCCTTCCTAGACCAGCTGCCAGATCAGAAGGGCAGTGCACTGTCTGTCAACCTGTCAGAGTTTCCTTCCTAGACCAGCTGCCAGATCAGAAGGGCAGTGCACTGTCTGTCAACCTGTCAGAGTTTCCTTCCTAGACCAGCTGCCAGATCAGAAGGGCAGTGCACTGTTTGTCAACCTGTCAGAGTTTCCTTCCCAGACCAGCTGCCAGATCAGAAGAGCAGTGCACTGTCTGTCAGAACCTGTCAGAGTGTCCTTCCCAGTACAGCTGCCAGATCAGCCAGGTGTACCCACAGTGCACATGTCTGTAAACGCTGTCAGAGTTTCCAGTTTCCAATAAGCTGCCAGAATCAGAAGGGCAAAGTGCACTGTCTGTCAAACCTGTCAGAGTTTCCTTCCCATTTTTATTCTTATGGCAAGCACAGATCAGAAGGGCTGGCTGCATACAACAACAACCTGTCAGAGATTCCAAACTAATCCAGCTTCCAGAGTCAGAGAGGCTAGCTGATGCCTCTATAGCAATCTGTCATCCTGTCAGAGTTTCACTTAACTTTATAACCAGCTATGCCAGATGTCACCAGTAGAATAACCACTACACTGTCTGTCAACCTGTCAAATCCAGTCCTTCCAAGCGAAAAACAATTCCCAGAAAAGGCCCCAAAAAACACAGTTCACTGGACTGTCAACTACTAACTGTCCGTGTGTCACTCTACCTGTTTGTCCAGACCTGTAACCTCCCCACTCAGACCAGAAGAGCCGTGCACGGTCTACACACAACCCGTCTGACCAGTAATTGACCTGTCTGCTGTTATGAGTCAGTCTAGTCGTTGTTTGTCTTTATCTCACAGTGTGTGGTAAAGTTGACTCATGATAGTCAGAGTTTCCTTCCTAGACTTGCTGCCAGATCAGAACAGCAGTGCCCTGTCTGTCAACCTGTTCAGTTTCCTTCCTAATCCAGCTGACAGCCAAGGCTAACATCCTGCTCTGTCCTGCCAGACCTGAGCTCAACCAGTCATACCTAATCCAACTGGTTATGACCGCCCCAGTGTACCAAAAAAAGAACAGTGTAGCAGACAACCACAGACAACACACACACATACCCTGTGTAGATAAATCCATCCTTGGTGAGCCCAAAATGTGCGTTCTGAATGCCACCAGAGTCTCGAACAAGGAATCCATCACTAACAATGTTTCCTAATAAACAAACGTATGAATAGATTTACACTGATGATTAGAGAGTCCTGCCATGTTGTATAGTAAGGTTTCAAATGAAAACCTCAAAAATTATTAAAATTACAGTCACATGCTCAGACAAGATAAGACAAGACAAGGCAAGACAAGACAAGACAGGCTCAGACAAGACAAGACAGGATGAGACAAGACAGGCTCAGAACAGACAAATAAGATAAGGCAGGGCAACACAAGACAATACTGAGTGAGACAAGACAAGAGAAGATGAGACAAGACATTAAAGACAAGACAAAACAGATGATAAGATAAGACAAGACTGACAAGATATGACAGACAGGATAACAGAGACGACAAGATGAACCATGATAGACAAGCCAAGATAAGACAGAACACAGAAGACAAGACACAACCAGACAAGACAGAACACAGAAGACAAGACACAACCAGACAAGACAGAACACAGAAGACAAGACACAACCAGACAAGACAGAACACAGAAGACAAGACACAGACAAGACAGACAGAAGACAAGACACAACCAGACAAGACAGAACACAGAAGACAAGACACAACCAGACAAGACAGAACACAGAAGACAAGACAAGGCAGACACAACCAGACAAGACAAAATCACACCTTGGCACTCTCCAGTGTGAGTGTTAAAGAAGCCGCCATTGGTGGCCACCAGACACTGTTTTTGCCGTGAAGACTCCTCGACTGTTGCTCTCTCAGCTGAGCCGTTCTGGCATGTTCCAGGGTGAACCGGTTCCAGTACTGACCAGGTGGTTAACGGACTGTTGACCACTTGATGGTTGATGTAGACTGGTTTCTTGTCCCAGCTGTAAGAGCCCATCTAAAAGATGTCAAGTGTGGCTTCAGCAACTGTGGTATAACTATATCCAGAAGTAGCAGCAGCACTGTTGTGGGTGGTAGTGGTGGTGTTCATGATTGTGGTCATAGTGGTGGTGGTGTTCATGATTGTGGTCATCGTGGTGTTCATGATGATTGTGGTGATAGTGGTGTTCGTGATTGTGGTCATAGTGGTGTTCATGATGATTGTGGTGTTCATAATTTCGGTCATAGTGGTGTTCATGATGAGTGTGGTGATAGTGGTGTTCATGATGATTGTGGTGGTAGTGGTGTTCATGATGATTGTGATGGTAGTTGTGTTCATGATGATTGTGGTGGTAGTGGTGTTCATGACTGTGGTGGTAGTGGTGTTCATGATGATTGTGGTGGTAGTGGTGTTCATGATTGTGATGGTAGTGGTGTTCATGATGATTGTGGTGATGGTGGTGTTCATGATGATTGTGGTGGTAGTGGTATTTATGATGATTGTGGTCTTCATGTTGATTGTGGTGGTAGTGGTGTTCATGATGATTGTGATGGTAGTGGTGTTCATGATGATTGTGATGGTAGTGGTGTTCATGATGACTGTGGTGGTAGTGGTGTTCATTATGATTGTGGTGGTAGTGGTGTTCATGATTGTGATGGTAGTGGTGTTCATGATTGTGATGGTAGTGGTGTTCATTATGATTGTGATGGTAGTGGTGTTCATTATGATTGTGGTGGTAGTGGTGTTCATGATTGTGATGGTAGTGATGTTCATGATTGTGATGGTAGTGGTGTTCATGATTGTGATGGTAGTGGTGTTCATGATGATTGTGATGGTAGTGGTGTTTATGATGATTGTGGTGGTGGTGGTGTTTATCATGATTGTGGTGGTAGTGGTTTTCATGATGATTGTGGTGGTAGTGGTGTTCATGATTATTGTGGTGGTAGTGTTGGTGGTGTTCATGATGATTGTGGTGGTAGTGGTGTTCATGATTGTGATGGTAGTGGTGTGCATTATGATTGTGGTGGTAGTGGTGTTTATGATGATTGTGGTGGTAGTGTTGGTGGTGTTCATGATGATTGTGGTGGTAGTGGTGTTCATGATTGTGATGGTAGTGGTGTGCATTATGATTGTGGTGGTGGTGGTGTTCATGATTGTGGTGGTAGTAGTGGTGGTGTTCATGATGATTGTGGTGGTAGTAGTGGTGGTGTTCATTGGTGGTGTTCATGATGATTGTGGTGGTGGTGTTCATGACAATTGTGGTGGTATCGGTGGTAGTGTTTATGATGAATGTGGTGGTAGTGGTGGTGGTTGTAGAGGTGGGGGTGTTTATGTGGGAGGTGGAAATGGCGTGATATTGCTAATGACTGATGATGCTGATAACACTGATATAATTAACGCATCTAATAAGATAACCAAAATGACAACCTAATGAGATAACCTTATGAAAAAACCTAAAAAGTTACCTGAATGAGACACACTAATGAGATTACCAGATTACACTAACGGGATAACATAATGAGACATACTAATGAGATAACGTAAAAAGAAAATCTAATGATTTAACCTCAGGCAATAACCTAATGAGATAACCTAATTTTAAAAAAAACTAATCAAATAATCTTATCAGACACACTAAAAAAAATAACCTTGTACGATTATCTAATGAGATAACCTAATGAATGCAAAAAAATCAAAAGAATGGACATCACTGCACTGGGGACCCTCCCATACATGCTCCGTCCCCTTCATCAGCAGTCAATTCCAAAACTGATGGTTCCAGTTGCAAACCGGTTGAAAGTGTGTGGGTTTCGCCCCTGCAGGTAGAATATCATCTAGGCCTGCCCACAGCTGACTCCTAGCTGAAGCCATCCAGACATGAATGCACTGTCTGTTCCGCTGCACTGTTTATTTGATCCCAAAGAGGCTTCACCAGGTCTGCTTTATGGTAAAGTAGCTCCCTACACAGAGGAGTGGCAGCACTTAATCTATCAGCCTGCTCATTACCAAGCACATCTGAATATCCTGGACCCAACAAAATCCATGATATTTTTCTTTTCTGAGTTGAGATAATCTAGTGAGATATCTCAGCTGGTACCTCCAGTCTTCCAGTAAAAACAGTGTTTTTCAACCAGTGGGTGGGGAAAAGTGCAGGTGGGCCATGAAACAATTTCCCCTGTTTCAGTGGGTCGTTGGTGTAGAAAGTGTCAGAAACACTGGACTAGACCACAAATAAAGTCTAAGTTACCTCTTTTACAATATGATGAGTCTCAACCAGGGGGAGAAGTGTAGTAGCTCCAGACTGGGCCCCGTGTTTTGTGTGGGTGACATTCCTGTACTTGACTGACTGACAAGACCTGGTCTCTCTGTGTCGTCTGTGCAAGGGCCCATGATGTGTCTTGTACGGGGTTAAAACATCATCAGGCGACACTTCTTCTGCCACCACATGACTGTTTAATAAACAAGAACAATACAGTAGCCTTTCAATTCTTAACTCTTTCAGTCCCACAATGTCTTAGCTAATGTCTGATGGAGTTTTCAAGTGCATTATTAAACTCATGGGTATAATCCTCCCAGGCCCTACAAACCCGAGTGGATCAGTCACAGTTACGATGGTTTGGACATGTATGCAGAATGGGAGAAAATCGGCCACCATGGCAAGCATGGGAGGCTAACAACCAGGAAATCAGACCGCAAGGGTTCACTGGGGAACATCCGACAGTCCCTAACTGACAGAGGACTGGAATGGAACAAAGCTAGAAATAAAACTGCAGATAGAGACGTCTGGTGATCTCTGGCAAACCTCTACACCCCAAGGTAGAAGAGGAGCGACAAAGTAAGACTAAGTAAGGGTATACTACTTAGGGGCCACATATATAACCCTTGCAGAATACTGATGTTCTCAGAGTTCTTCAGAGTCCCTCGCTAAACACAACATCTAAAGATATAATAATGTATTGACTGGTAACATGTGACTTTTTCTTTGCATTCACCGGCTGTAAACTCTGGCTCAAACATTCTGATTGTCAGTCCCCTTCTGGACTCTAGTGCTGTTGCATGCACAAATGTTTTACAAATTTGACTCATCTGTATGCAGACTGTTGGTTCCTTGCCTCTCAGGTAGATGCACTCCTACTTTTAAGGAAGCTCCCAATTTGCCTACTCTTACGACATGCTTTCCGGCTGGCAGTGGGTCTATTCGTATCTTCCCCACAATGGGGCCCTAGAACAAACAGTGGGGCCCCAGAACCCACACGGGGAGTACATCTGAATAATACCCAATCATGCACAGTGCATTGTTTGTGACAAAAAGAGTTACCTGACCTTACCGCCTGTAATTACTGTAGTTTTTGTTTTAGGGCAGAGTAGGACAATAGGGTCCTTAAGCCTGAGGCTGTATGGACAGTGTGGTCACCACAAACTGCGCAGGTTAGGATTTCTTCTTCTTGTTGTTCTTAACATTCACCAGCTGTTAACTCTAGTGGAAATCTCTGCTTGCTCGTCCACTTCTGTACTCTGGTCTCATTCCAGAACCTGAATGTTGCATGCACATCTGTTTTACAGATCTGGCTTATGTGTATGTAGACTGTTGGTTCCTCTCCTCTCATGCATATGCATTCTGACAGGGGACAGTGGGTCTATTCTATGCCCCCGCCCCCCCCCCAACCAAACTAGGGTCCCAAAACCCACAAAGGGAGGTTAAAATTTTATTTAAATCTCAACTGATGTGAGTATTTTACCATATTTGGTACACGCTTCTCTTTCTCTAACACTTCTTGAAGGAGACGGTTATTTGAAGTAACATTTTAAAATTACAATCATGCTGTTCCTGTCCTGAAAAGAAGAGACTGGAAAATACAGTTACAAATAGAGAATGAATGATTGAAGACTGGACATCATTGCTCTCGAGACATTCCCACAGTGTTTCGTCTCCTTCCTCAGTAGCCGACCAAGAGTTGACATGCAACAGTACCAGGTAGTGCTGTATATCTGCCAGAACCTCTATTCACCACCCTCCCCCACTAATGAATTAGTCTTTAAATGTATGGACTCTCTGCACTGTCCACGTTATCATAAGGATGGCTCACCACCCAGAGGTGTGGCAGCAGCCAATCTTTCAGCCTAATCATTACCCAGCACACACAAATATTCTGAACAGAAAATCCATGATTTGCTTCTGATCTTGGTCTTATGAAGTGACGCAAGCCACTCTACAGCTAGGATGCCAGTTTCAATTTTCCGAAGCATGGTCTGTGAAGCCCTTACAAATACCACTGGAGGAAAAAGCTGAAAAAGATGGGGGAAGGACAGTTTTAAAAAAAAAAGATTCTTGACATTTCTTCTGCTTCTGTGTTTGCCCTTAACCACATTTGTCTTCTTCACCGGCTGCAAACTCTGGTGGAAAGCTTTGGTTGTTGATCTATAACTAGACTTCGGTCTTATTGCAGAATGTGAGTGTTGCACAGCCACTTTACAGATCTGGCATATTTGTGTGCAGACCGCTGGTTCCCGGCCTATCTTTCAGATACACTTAAACTTAAAAAAAAAAAAAAAATTCATCCTATCTGTGTTGGCCAGGCCACTCATTTAGGAACCTTTTTGAGAATAACCATAGAGGTGTGGACAACTATGCTTTCCATATCAGCAAATGAAATGATACACTTGGTCCTCTTCTTTTTGCTCACCCCATCTCAGAAACCAAAATTTCACGGGGAGTTCCCGGGAAAGCCCAACAGGATAGGGGTGTAAGGGTGTGAAATGAACACTGACCAACACTACTCCCTTCCCCCCCTCCCCCATAACACCGAAGTTTTACTTTCCTGGAAACTGATCCACAGAATCTCAGAGAAGGGGTGAACAAACAGAAAAGTAGCATACATTCTGCTGAAGGTCGTGAGATGCAAGCAAGCGTCCTTGCCAACATCAGTTGTGGAATGTGTGTTTATCAGTAGAATCTTCTTCTTATCCTTAGCGTTCACCAGCTGTAAACTCTAGAGGTTGGTGGGGGGGGGGGGGGGGGGGGGTGAAATCACACAAATTAAGTTGTTTGGGGCAACAATTTACTTAAATTTACGACAATGTCATATTTTATTAGTAGTAATTTACTTCTGGGTGGTTCATTCAACTGATTAGATTTACCTGGTCGTTAATAAAATGGGGCCCTTTGTGGTTCATTCAATGATTTAATTTACCTGGTCGTTAATAAAATGGGGCCCTGTGTGGTTCATTCAACTGATTAGATTTACCTGGTCGTGAATAAAATGGGGCCCTGGGTGACAGATAAAATAGCTCCGAGAATCATCAATGTGATCAGTCTCACAATCGCCGGGTACATAAGTCAGACACTTGTACGTGTATTTGTTGTACACAGTCACATAAGCTGGATCGATAGACATCAGACCACATCAGACGACCACTTGTAGCAAGCTTTCCTCAGAAAGTCCGTCAGTAGAGTGAAGAGTCCCCTTATGTATTGTCAATCCCTTAAAACCCCAGAACAAGAGTTAGCTATACAAAAGAGTTTGTATTTTAAGACGTGTTATGTAAAGACTCTATCTGGTAAAAATTAATAAACTGTATTCGATGTTTAATTCTATCACTTGAGAGAAGAAGACTAGTGTCTCAAACAAGGAACCATGATTGTTGACAGCTGTCGATAGATTTTTGACTGCTGGCTGCTGCTGTGTGTGCACTTGTCCAAATTTATTGAACGTTTGACGTGCATCATCATCTTGATGTGTCGTGCCGGGCAGCGCAGTTAAGTGTGTTTCTTCCTAGCTATTTGTTTTTCGACTGTTTGATACTGTTGTGTGTGCACTTGTCCAAATTTATTGAACGCTTGACGTGTATCATCATCATCTAGATACGTCGTACTGGGTGCAACAGGCGAGGGATCCGGAACCTGGGGCTAAGGAACCTGAATTTTTATCAGTCAGTTGCCGTCTCAGCAATGAAGCTTAACTGCAATGGATCTTCAATACACTCTGCCTTTCGCCTCAGAATGTACACTTTCTCAGACTGTTGTCATCCATCTTTTGATGTTATCCTCCCACTTGTATCAAAGTCTCTGTTTTGCTAACGTGCCTTAAATTTCCTCCTTCATTGTGGTTTTAGGAGAAAAAAATGGTTAAGCATTTTAATATGCTAATATGTTTTAATTGTCCCCCTTTTTTTTAAACATTATACATATGACGATCAGAACTTATGTCTATCTTTGTGGTTTTATGTAGTGAGATCCGAATGTCTTCCCTGATGGTCAACCGTTATTTCCTGAACAAGCCTCATGTGTGCTACTTGACTGCTGTTTTGCTTAAAACGACGTTGATCTATATAGATTCTCCAGCCTTTGTTCACACCCCAATCCACATGAGATGTCCATTCCCAGTTTAGTAGGATATTACTTCCGCTCCACTCACGTAGTTTAGCCCAGTCAACCAACTCCCGCTCCACTCACGTAGTTTAGCCCAGTCAACCAACTCCCGCTCCACTCACGTAGTTTAGCCCAGTCAACCAACTCCCTCTCCACTCACGTAGTTTAGCCCAGTCAACCAACTCCCGCTCCACTCACGTAATTTAGCCCAGTCAACCAACTCCCGCTCCACTCATGTAGTTTAGCCCAGTCAACCAACTCCCTCTCCACTCATGTAGTTTAGCCCAGTCAACCAACTCCCGCTCCACTCTTGTAATTTAGCCCAGTCAACCAACTCCCGCTCCACTCATGTAGTTTAGCCCAGTCAACCAACTCCCGCTCCACTCACGTAGTTTAGCCCAGTCAACCAACTCCCAGTTCACACTCATGTAATTTAGCCCAGTCAACCAACTCCCGCTCCACTCATGTAATTTAGCCCAGTCAACCAACTCCCGCTCCACTCATGTAGTTTAGCCCAGTCAACCAACTCCCGCTCCACTCACGTAGTTTAGCCCAGTCAACCAAGACGTTTCCTGCGTGTGATGTGGCCACCATCGTACACAAGATGTGTTTTTTTTAGCCATTTATGAGCTAGGTAAAGATATGGGAGTCAAACAGGACCATGCACTATTCGTTGGCTGTCACTCACAGTGAGGAAGAAAAGAATTCCCACTCCCCTCCCTTTTTTCCACATAAAAACCACATCAACATCGTGTGCCGTACCGATAAAGGCAGGCAATCATTTTTCGCAATCTCACACGATCACCAGAATCACGGATCAGGTCAGTTTTTTGGTCTCACCCCATCTATATGGCTGAACTGTTATCTCTTTGCCTTCCTCTTGCTCTTTTTAACCAAGTTCTCGCGTCTATTACTTTTCATAAAGGTTAGCTGCGTATCCTTTACTACAGTGTTCTTCAACCGGTGCGCAGCAGCAAAAGTCCAAGTGGGCCGCCAAAGATTCCCTAACAATCATTTAACGGGCAAAGAATAGATAGTTTTCCCTTCAAGGATTGGGTTGCAGTTTTGTAGGATGAACACATCAAAGATGAGAATCAAAAGATGTCGCATCAGCCGAAACCTGTTATTATATGACATCGAATTTAACAAATACACTGCTATCTTGTTTTTGTGTCCGTGTGTGGTTAGCTTTCAGGTGGGGGCCTCGAAACAATTTCTCCGGTTTGGGTGGGCCGTGGATGTAAAAAGTTTGAAGAGCAATGTTTCACAAGATGGCGCAGAACCAAGCCCAGAATGTTTTCCCTTGTTTGATTTCACTAGGCAATTTTACATTTAGGAGTGTGTCCTTCTCATAACATGTACGAAAAATACTGACTGTTGGCTTCGATTATTCTATGTAATCATTTGACAGTTTTCAGTCGTCTTAGGGAGGATTGACTGGTTCATTTTTCTGTCATTCCGTGTTTTGTGCTTTCTTCTAAAAAAAAAAAAAATCTCTTTTGCAAATATTGTTTGTTTCAGCTTGTCTGCGTGTTGTCCATGTCTCACATGCATATAAGCATTAAAAGCTTAGTTGCGTATCCTTTACCGGACGTTGCAGAACCAACCCCAGCATTTATTGACTGTTGTGGTTTTTCTAGGCAAATTTTACGTTCAGTAGTTTGCCATTGCTTTCTAAACTGCCAGCTATCGATACCATTGTCGAAACCATCGCAAGACAAACTGTCTGCAGCAGGGATCGAACCCGGCATTACGAAGCCCGTTCCTAAGCTACAGACGCCGACATATAACCACACAGGCTCTATCTATAGCACTCTAATACTCTTCTTCTCACTGCAGTTTGCATCTTTTTAAAAAATCTTCTTATCTTGCTAAAGATCACATTTGTCATAGTGATTCTGGTTCTAATTCTGCACGGCGTCTCGGGTCGCGTGATCTTCCCTGCTGTAATAACAACGATTGTGATGATCAGCCCATGGGCTGAAAGCAGAATCCCCACGTTCCACTAGTGGTAGCAGCAGCAGTAGTAGTACCAGTACTAGTGGTAGCAGCAAAAGTAGTAGTACCAGTACTAGTTAGTAGCAGCAGCAGTAGTACTAGTACTAGTGGTAGCAGCAGCAGTTGTAGTACCAGTACTAGTGGTAGCAGCAGAAGTAGTAGTACCAGTACTAGTGGTAGCAGCAGCAGTTGTAGTACCAGTACTAGTGGTAGCAGCAGCAGCAGTAGTACCAGTACTAGTGGTAGCAGCAGCAGTTGTAGTACCAGTACTAGTGGTAGCAGCAGCAGTAGTACCAGTACTAGTGGTAGCAGCAGCAGCAGTACCAGTACTAGTGGTAGCAGCAGCAGTAGTAGTACCAGTACTAGTGGTAGCAGCAGCAGTAGTAGTACCAGTACTAGCAGCAGAAGTAGTAGTACCAGTGCTAGTGGTAGCAGCAGCAGCAGTAGTACCAGTACTAGTGGTAGCAGCAGAAGTAGTAGTACCAGTACTAGTGGTAGCAGCAGCAGTAGTAGTACCAGTACTAGTGGTAGCAGCAGCAGTAGTAGTACCAGTACTAGTGGTAGCAGTAGCAGTACCAGTAATAAATATAAGCCCTACCCCTAAATACAAGCCCTAGCTAAGGTCGTCAAGCGGCAAAATTCCTTTCTCGGTTCAAACACACGGTGGATGTACTGAATTATAAAGTAATGAGTTTATAAATAAACAATATTATAAATGGTTTACAGATTTTACTTTGACAATCAGACAACACTTGAAAATACACGAAATCAGTCACTAACAAAACCTGGACACAACAATCATTCAAAAATACAAAGCAATGTTTTATTGACTCAACAAAATACAAAAATTCAATCAGCAGACCTCTGAGCTGAAATATCTGGGTACAACATTCACCGAAAATAGTGAACTGGATGACCAGACATTGAACTAAAGCAAAGCAAGTATTGGGACAGTTAGACCGCCCTTTACTGCATCAGAAAATCCACATCAGCACAAAGAAACATCTCATACAAAACTTATTCATATAATTAGAATGTTACTGGCACCACTGGTGTTGGGACTCTGCACTGGCTGCTGAAGCTGGGGATGTAGAGCTTATGGGAATACCACGAGTGTTGTGATGTCGGTTCTAGGAATCAATTCAACTTAGCTCTCTCTCTCATTCATTCGATAATCTCCTCCCCTTTTCTCTATCCCTGACTCTCATTCTGACTTGCTTGTTCTCTCTCTCTCTCTCTCTCTCTCTCTCTCTCTCTCTCTCTCTCTCTCTCTCTCTCTCTCTCTCTCTCTCTCTCTCAGATTCTCCTCTCATTTGTCTCCTTCTCCCGTCCTCTCTCTCAGTTGCCCATCTTTCCCAGCTCCACAGCCAGATGGCGCTCCATCAGGACGGACAACTCCGGGTCGTAAGGGACACTACAGCTGACAAAGACTTGCTTGTTTAACTTGGTCGCTGTGGGAGACAAGAACCTGGTTAGATGTCTCATCAACTGTTATATCATCCAGATTTAAATGTATAGCCCCTATGTCGACCCAGCCTAGCGGCTGCCAGGGAAAGTAAAGGCGATCGGCGTGATGTTAACTCAGGACCGGATTTAGACGTAATGAGGTCCTAAGATATATAAAGCCCTAAAGCCCTTAGTGATTTAAATTACACCAGCTAATTT
The DNA here is from genome assembly GCA_905116865.2 of Candidula unifasciata. Classification (NCBI taxonomy): domain Eukaryota; kingdom Metazoa; phylum Mollusca; class Gastropoda; order Stylommatophora; family Geomitridae; genus Candidula; species Candidula unifasciata. The sequence continues at coordinate 24,684 of CAJHNH020001174.1, forward strand.
TGTAACATTTAGAATCTAGTTTCGTCTTTTTCAGGACGAATTTTTTTGTTATTTGAAGCCCCACCCTGGCTATTGCTAAGGGCCGCAATATAGGCAGGCCATAAATATGGCCAATTGTCTGAACGCGGTTTCTGGGACCTCTCCACGGCGATCTTCATCCACATAGTGGCACTTTGTGTCATCGGGTGTTTATCGCTTGTGTGATGTCCTAGTGGGGTAGAAAGTCAGTCAGTCAGTCACCAGCTAATCTTACAAAACTTTGAAATAATAATTTTTTTATATATATTTTGAAGTCCTAGTCTTAATGTTAGTGGAGATTTCAACTTTAATGTAATCGGGTCACACTATACTTGCTCCATTCCTGTGCCAATGTCACGCAGAAAGCAATGGGTGGGGGTTCGAACCCCTTCAGTTCCCCTCACCCCCAGTAAAGTAAGAAAACATTAGGGAACCCGAAACCACGTCCGCCCCTAACCACCGAACACACTTTCCAGTCAATTAATGATGTTTATTAATAAATTAATTACGGCAGTTTTACTGACTGGCGCGTTTCCTTTGTCAGGCTCAGGTTAGACTGTTATTGCTCTCAACCTTCCAAATGCCGCCACCCTTTAATACAGTTCCCTCATGTTGTGGCGACCCTTTAATACAGTTCCATCATGTTGTGGCGACCCTTTAATACAGTTCCCTTATGTTGTGGCGACCCTTTAATACAGTTCCCTCATGTTGTGGCGACCCTTTAATACAGTTCCATCATGTTGAGGCGACCCTTTAATACAGTTCCATCATGTTGTGACGACCCTTTAATACAGTTCCAATATGTTGTGACGACCCTTTAATACAGTTCCAATATGTTGTGACGACCCTTTAATACAGTTCCATCATGTTGAGGCGACCCTTTAATACAGTTCCATCATGTTGTGACGACCCTTTAATACAGTTCCATCATGTTGAGACGAACCTTTAATACAGTTCCCTCGTGTTGTGACGACCCTTTAATACAGTTCCTCATGTTGAGGCGACCCTTTAATACAGTTCCTCATGTTGTAGCGACCCTTTAATACAGTTTCCTCATGTTGTAGCGACCCTTTAATATAGTTTCCTCATGTTGTAGCGACCCTTTAATACAGTTTCCTCATGTTGTAGCGACCCTTTAATACAGTTCCCTCATATTGTAGCGACCCTTTAATACAGTTCCCTCATGTTGAGGCGACCCTTTAATACAGTTCCCTCATGTTGTAGCGACCCTTTAATACAGTTTCCTCATGTTGTGGCGACCCTTTAATACAGTTTCCTCATGTTGTAGCGACCCTTTAATACAGTTTCCTCATGTTGAGGCGACCCTTTAATACAGTTCCATCATGTTGTAGCGACCCTTTAATACAGTTTCCTCATGTTGAGGCGACCCTTTAATAGTTTCCTCATGTTGTGGCGACCCTTTAATACAGTTCCCTCATGTTGAGGCGACCCTTTAATACAGTCCCATTATGTTGAGGCGACCCTTTAATACAGTTTCCTCATGTTGAGGCGACCCTTTAATACAGTTCCATCATGTTGAGGCGACCCTTTAATACAGTTTCCTCATGTTGTGGCGACCCTTTAATACAGTTCCCTCATGTTGAGGCGACCCTTTGATACAGTTACATCATGTTGAGGCGACCCTTTAATACAGTTCCATCATGTTGAGGCGACCCTTTAATACAGTTCCCTCATGTTGTGGCGACCCTTTAATACAGTTCCATCATGTTGAGGCGACCCTTTAATACAGTTCCATCATGTTGAGGCGACCCTTTAATACAGTTCCATCATGTTGAGGCGACCCTTTAATACAGTTCCATCATGTTGAGGCGACCCCTAGACAATTATTTTCCTTCATAACTTCAATAAATATGTGTTTTTCGATGGTCTTAGGCGACGCCGGTGGAAGGGTCGTTCGACCCACACACAAAAAAGGGCCGTGACCTGCAGGTTGAGCTCCGCTTAGCATATGACTAAATATCAGCACTGATTAGGGTCTATTGCATAATTTATCTGAACATAAAATCCAGCCCAATAATGGATCCTTTAAACTGAACGATATAGATCACACAGTCCATTGTTGCACTGCACAGCTGGTGTCAATCTTCATAGATGCCGCTCCATAATGTCGGTTGGTTGCAGTGAATCTCCACAGTCTTACCGTTCCATAATGTCGGTTGGTTGCAGTGAATCTCTACTGTCTTGCCGCTCTATAATGTCGGTTGGTTGCGGTGAATCTCTACTGTCTTGCCGCTCCATAATGTCGGTTGGTTGCAGTGAATCTCTACTGTCTTGCCGCTCCATAATGTCGGTTGGTTGCGGTGAATCTCTACTGTCTTGCCGCTCCATAATGTCGGTTGGTTGCAGTGAGTCTCTAAGGTCTTGTCGCTCTATAATGTCGGTTGGTTGCAGTGAATCTCTACTGTCTTGCCGCTCCATAATGTCGGTTGGTTGCAGTGAATTTCTACTGTCTTGCCGCTCTATAATGTCGGTTGGTTGCAGTGAATCTCTACTGTCTTGTCGCTCCATAATGTCGGTTGGTTGCAGTGAATCTCTACTGTCTTGCCGCTCTATAATGTCGGTTGGTTGCAGTGAATCTCTACTGTCTTGCCGCTGCATAATGTCGGTTGGTTGCAGTGAATCTCTACTGTCTTGCCGCTGCATAATGTCGGTTGGTTGCAGTGAATCTCTACTGTCTTGCCGCTGCATAATGTCGGTTGGTTGCAGTGAATCTCTACTGTCTTGCCGCTCCATAATGTCGGTTGGTTGCAGTGAATCTCTACTGTCTTGCCGCTCCATAATGTCGGTTGGTTGCAGTGAATCTCTACTGTCTTGCCGCTCTATAATGTCGGTTGGTTGCAGTGAATCTCTACTGTCTTGTCGCTCCATAATGTCGGTTGGTTGCAGTGAATCTCTACTGTCTTGCCGCTCTATAATGTCGGTTGGTTGCAGTGAATCTCTACTGTCTTGCCGCTGCATAATGTCGGTTGGTTGCAGTGAATCTCTACTGTCTTGCCGCTGCATAATGTCGGTTGGTTGCAGTGAATCTCTACTGTCTTGCCGCTCCATAATGTCGGTTGGTTGCAGTGAATCTCTACTGTCTTGCCGCTCCATAATGTCGGTTGGTTGCAGTGAATCTCTACTGTCTTGCCGCTCTATAATGTCGGTTGGTTGCAGTGAATCTCTACTGTCTTGCCGCGCCATAATGTCGGTTGGTTGCAGTGAATCTCTACTGTCTTGCCGCTCCATAATGTCGGTTGGTTGCGGTGAATCTCTACAGTCTTCCGTCCTGGTTTTACACCGGCAGTCTAATGTTCGTTCATCTCCTGAATGTATGTCCGCCGTGTTTTTCTCCCCCTTCTTCTGTTTGCTACCAATCCTTTGGATTGCAAGAGTAACTTAAGAGGATTGCTTAAGGGAGCTAACGGAAGCAGATCAATACATACAGCAATAAGGAAAAAAAACAGCCACTGTTCTCTGGTCATTTGATGAGGGGGAGATCTTTTGGGGAATATTTTGACGACTGGAAAGATCAACGGTAGAAGACGAAGAGGTAGACCGAGAGAGATGATGACGGATGGATTGCGACGGTGACACTGGTGCAAATGGACACAGGACCGAGATCTGTGGAGATACATGATCGCCTACGCCAGCCGGCAGGGCACGGGATGATAATGAATGAGTAGTATGTATTTCATTGTTGCCGAAATATTTGATTGCTTGAATATTTCAGCTGACATGATTAGCGTCAATGCTTTGTTTTCTTTTTATGTAAATGTGAGCAATAAAGGCCTGACTGGCTGAATAACTTGCATTCTAGGCTGCTCACTGAAGGTGTGATAACTCTGTGACTCAAAGAGTTGCACTCTAGATCCCATTCCAACTGAGCAAATGTTAGATACCCGGTTCACATTCTTAGATACCCTGTTGGTTTCGGAGCCCGGTAAATGGAAAACAGGAAAAGACCCTCTGCCTAGCCAAAAGCATGTCGTAAGAGTCGACTAATTGTGAGCTTTCTTCGAAGTCGCAGTGCATCTGCCTGACAGGCAAGGAACCATCAGTCTGCATACAAATGAGTCAGATCTGTAAAACGGATGCACACACAACACTCAGGTTCTGGAACAGGACTGCAGTCCAGAAGTGGATGAACAGCCAGAACTTTCCGCCAGTTTACAACTGGTGAAAGCAAAGAAGAAGAAGAAATTCGTAGGAAATTATAATTATGGCCTAGTAGCCGTTGCATCAAATACTGTCCCGGTGTACTAGACGAGTAGGGGATGTTAATAGTCATTGCATCAAATACTGTCCCGGGGTACTAGACGAGTAGGGGATGTTAATAGTCGTTGCATCAAATAGTGTTCCAGGGTACTAGACGAGTAGGGGATGTTAATAGTCGTTGCAACAAATACTGTCCCGGGGTACTAGACGAGTAGGGGATGTTAATAGTCGTTGCATCAAATACTGTCCCGGGGTACTAGACGAGTAGGGGATGTTAATAGTCGTTGCATCAAATAGTGTTCCGGTGTACTAGACGAGTAGGGGATGTTAATAGTCGTTGCAACAAATACTGTCCCGGGGTACTAGACGAGTAGGGGATGTTAATAGTCGTTGCATCAAATAGTGTTCCGGTGTACTAGACGAGTAGGGGATGTTAATAGTCGTTGCAACTAAAGATACTAATAAAATACCAAATATAGAAACAGCAATCTTCCTTTGAAGTCAGTGTACATCTGTCTCAGAAGCAAGGCACCAACAATCTGCATACAGAGAAGTCAAATCTGTAAATGGATGCTCAAGCAACACTCCGCTTTTGGAACAAGACTGAAGTCCAGAGGTGGAGAAACAATCAGAACTTTTGTCGGAGTTGACAGTCAGTGAACGCGAAGAAGAATATGAGGAGAAACACAAACAAGAGACAAAAAGACAGATCCTCATCCGCATGGTGGCACTTTGTGTCACCGGGTGTTTATCTCTGTGTGGAGTAACATTTACCTACTTACTCCTACTATGAGACCAAAAACACGAGACAAACTGACTCCTACTATGAGACCAAAAACACGAGACACAAACTGACTGCTACTATGAGACCAAAAACACGAGACACAAACTGACTCCTACTATGAGACCAAAAACACGAGACACAAACTGACTCCTACTATGAGACCAAAAACACGAGACACAAACTGACTCCTACTATGAGACCAAAAACACGAGACACAAACTGACTCCTACTATGAGACCAAAAACACGAGACACAAACTGACTCCTACTATGAGACCAAAAACACGAGACACAAACTGTCTCCTACTATGAGACCAAAAACACGAGACACAAACTGACTCCTACTATGAGACCAAAAACACGAGACACAAACTGACTCCTACTATGAGACCAAAAACACGAGACAAAAACTGACTCCTACTATGAGACCAAAAACACGAGACACTAACTGACTCCTACTATAAAACCAAAAAACAACAAGCATAAACGGGCTATATGATAATCCTCATCGATCAGAAGTTCCTTTACAGAACGTCACTCTCGTCACCCCACGCCCGGAAGCATCTCTTTCTCTGATCAGTAATCCAGCCCTATGTGCTTCATAGTCAATGCATTTTCAACATCTAGTATTCACCTTCGTGAAGGTCTGTCTCTGCCTCGTTTTCGTCCCTGCGTTCAACGGCAGTAAACTCCGGCGGAAAGTGTTGGTTGTTCGTCCACTTGAGGACTTTTATTTTGTCCCAGGACTTGAAAACATCCGTTTTACAAATCTAGCCTATGTGTTGCAGACGGCTGATTCCCCGCCTCTCATGCAGATGTACTGTCACTTCAAAAGGAAATGTGAGACAGAAACAAGAGGCGTAAACACACCCGACAAATACAAGAGGCACATAGACCCCAACTTCATATATTTGGCCACATGAAAAGGCTTAGCCTGATTTTAAAGACCTTACTTTATGAATTATTCGAATGCGAGAAAGCAAGAGGTAGATAAGGATAGAGGTGAGTGGAGAAAATCAAAAGATGGACAACAACAGATTAAAAGAGAGTGCAACTAAGACAAGTACAGGGTATAGAAATGAATGAATACATCCGGGACACTCCCGCACGTGCTCTGTTATCTTCTTAGTAGCAAACGAAGAGTCAACATGCTAACAGTACCCGCTGCAACAAATGAAGAGTCGACATGCTAACAGTACCCGCTGCAACAAACGAAGAGTCGACATGCTAACAGTACCCGCTGCAACAAACGAAGAGTCGACAAGCTAACAGTACCCGCTGCAACCTGATTAAAAATGAATGGGAGATCTATGGCAGCCCACTTTCATTGCGTATGGAGGACACATGTTTAATGGATTCAGGAGACAATTAAGAGGACACAGAGACCCGACTATGACATACAAAAAGAGACTAAACAGACCCTCCTCCTTCTTCTTCTTCTTCTTCTTCTTCCTCTTCTTCTTCTTCTTCTGCTTCTTCTTCTTATTCTTCTTCTTCTTCTTCTTCTTCTTCGATCCTTCTGTCAGTAAACTTATATTAGGAGGCCGGTAGCCTTTGTGAAAGCTATCGTGCAATCAATATCCTCCCGTGTACCATACAGTTTTGTCTTCAGTGTGGTTGGAACAGGCCAGATTGCGTCTCTGTTGTTAGCATACAGTTGACAGTGTTGGAGCACATGCTCAGCATTTTCGGGTGCCACGCTGCAGGGACACGTCTCCGTATTTCCTACACCGAAAAATTTGAACATATGTTGACGAAATCTGTTGTGCCCAGTCCTTAGTCTGAATATAATACACTGTCCCTCTCTAGAGAGGCGATGAAGTGAGTCTTAGGGAGAAAATCTAGTGTGGGTATCCAGCCACCTTTCTTGCATACTAGCTTGTATTAGTGTTTTCATCTCTTGGTGGGTTAAGTCGCTAGTTGGTTGTACCATGTCACTGCCGTTTCTGGCCAATCTGTCCGCTATTTCATTGCCTTCCAAGCCACAGTGACCTGGAATCCACTGCAGTACAGATTCTTCTACTGAAGAGCCTAAGTAAATCAGCTGTTGCGTCAAGTCTACAAACTGAGTGTCTTTTGGGTTAACAATTGCTTGTAGAACTGACATAGCATCAGTAAACATACCCTAATTTTAACTTTATTCAACAGGACACACACTAAGACTCAACCCCAAAGACAGAAACAGAGGAACCCAGTTATTTTGTTCCGTTGTTGTGAAGGGGAAGTCACCGCGCCGCCGGAAGTAGATTGTGGGTGTAGAGACGGTCATGTTTGTGTGAACTGAAGAACTCTGTTGTCCCAGGGACTTGAGCTGACGCGATGTGACCGCTTTACTGGCGTCTCTTGGCCGCACTATCTACGACTTTTGTCAACAACATCTGTGTCTATAGGTTCTGAAAGGAAATAACTATGTAAGTAATTTCACTGTGAAGGAAAGTGTCACAGGTTGGTGATCGGGGCTAGCGATCTATAGGACCTGTTCCTACCTGCCCCTGTTTTTGTGTGTGTACTGTATGGCTACTTTTTTTCTAAGAATCTTAGTTTGAAGGCCAGATCGTACTCTGCTTTTCGTTTTCTGCCGTCTCACATCTCTTCTTCTTCTGCCACCTTTTATCTCTTCTTCTTCTGCCACCTTTTATCTCTTCTTCTTCTGCCATAGTTTATCTCTTCTTCTTATGCCACCTTTTACAGTACTTTTATCTCTTCTTCTTATGCCACCGTTTATCTCTTCTTCTTCTGCCACCTTTTATTTCTTCTTCTTCTGCCACCTTTTATCTCTTCTTCTTCTGCCACCTTTTATCTCTTCTTCTTCTGCCACCGTTCATCTCTTCTTCTTCTGCCACCGTTCATCTCTTTTGCTGCCACCGTTCATCGCTTCTTCTGCCACTGTTCATCTCTTCTTCTTCTGCCATCATTCCTCTCTTCTGCTGCCACCTTTCGTCTCTTTTTCTGCCACCTTTCATCTCTTCTTCTTCTGCCACCTTTCATCTGTTCTTCTTCTGCCACCTTTGATCTCTTCTTTTTGTCACCTTTCACATTTTCTTCTGCTACCTTTTACCTCTTCTATCATACTCCATGCTGAGGTACCACCATTGGTAAAAATAGGGGTGACTACAGTCAAGCTAATACCAAGAAATTAATCCAGTCATCTGTGAATTAAAAGCTAAACGAAATTGGGAGGCAAAAAAACATTCACAATACAACAAAAAATCAACGTTTCGGCCAGGGCCCTTTCTCGACATGAACTGAATTACACAACGGTAAAAAAGAGGAGAGTACTTTAGCCACTAAGGGGGTCACGTGAGAAACTGTTGCCATCATCATCATCATCTAGCACCTTCACGACCAGTGTAGGCCATCACGCCTTTGACACCAGGTACAGTTGAACAGCAAAGTGAGTTTAACACACAACACCCCTTTCTTTCTCCACAGACTGTTTCAAGCACAGGGATACCACTGACCACCACAAGCTATGTTTCTGGACTTTGATCTTGCTGCCTTCACCCTCCTGGGGTTCACCATCTTTGATGTTATCAGCATTGTGGCCCAGACCGCTATGGTGCTGGGTGGCGTGGTGCCTTTCATTCCTCAGTACATCGACATCTGGCGGACACAGAATGCCGAAGGGTTCTCTTTGTTTGTCTGTCTTGCACTGCTGATTGCCAACATCCTGCGTATCATGTTTTGGTGAGTTGTACGCTGTACCGCATTGTGGTGTTTTGGTGAGTTGTTCCCTATACCGTATTCTGATGTTTTGATGAGTTGTTTGCTGTACCACATTGTGATGTTTTGATGAATTGTACCCTGTATCAAATTCTGATATTTTGGTGAGTTATTCGCTGTACCGCATTGTGGTGTTTTGATGGGTTGTATGCTGTACTGTACTGTACTGTGGCTATAAAAAATGGTTCAGTTACTATAAGAACCTTTACTGTACTAACATACTACAGTGTGGTAGCTACATTGTTTTATTATTAATCACATTATTATTTGGTAAACACGTTGGTATATTTGTTAGTAAACACATTGTTTTGTTGGTAAGAATATTTGGTGTATTAGGGAAGACTTTGACGTGTTGGTAACTTGTTGTTTTGTTAGTGAACACTTTGATGTGTTAGTAAAGACATTTTTTAGTTTTTAAAACACATTTTGGGTGTTCGTAAACACTTTGTTGTGTAAGCTATTATATGTTGACCTAACTCTGTAGTAACACACCTGATGGGATACTGCTAAATATGTCTGGCAGTAAATTGTGCAGTAGTTTTGTCCACAAATTTAATTCATTATGGACAAACATTGTTTGAATAAGCTGTATTTGTTACATGTTCTTGTCGATGCACTCATTAAACACTACATTGTCTGAGCTGTATTTGTTGCCATGTTCTTGTCCATGCACTCATTAAACACTTCAGTGTCTGAGTTGTATTTGTTGCCGTTGTCCTGTCCACAGGTTTGGGAAACATTTTGAGCTGCCACTGCTGGCCCAGAGCGTGATCATGATCATCACCATGCTGGTACTTGTGCAGCTATGTGTCAGCGTCAAAAACAAAATGGAGCTGGTAGCTTCTAGGCAGCGCAGGTTCACAGGTAAACACATGTTGCACCTGTCTTGTGTGTGTTTGCTTGTATATGTTTGTGTGATGATGAGAGAGGAAGAGAAGAAGGAGGGGGATGAAAACCAGAGAGGCAGTTTGTTTGTGTACACTGTGATACTTTCATATTTTGTGTTTTGCTGGCAGTCTTATGTTTAGTCTGCCTCATGGAAGTCTTATGTTTAGTCTGTCTTGCAGCAGTCTTATGTTTAGTCTGTCTTGCAGCAGTCTTATGTTTAGTCTGCCTCGTGGCAGTCTTATGTTTAGTCTGTCTCGTGGCAGTCTTATGTTTAGTCTGCCTCATGGAAGTCTTATGTTTAGTCTGTCTTGCAGCAGTCTTATGTTTAGTCTGTCTTGCAGCAGTCTTATGTTTAGTCTGCCTCGTGGCAGTCTTATGTTTAGTCTGTCTCGTGGCAGTCTTATGTTTAGTCTGCCTCATGGAAGTCTTATGTTTAGTCTGTCTTGCAGCAGTCTTATGTTTAGTCTGCCTCGTGGAAGTCTTATGTTTAGTCTGTCTCGTGGCAGTCTTATGTTTAGTCTGTCTCTTGGCAGTCTTATGTTTAGTCTGTCTCAAACCTTTTAGAATATTCACTGGTTTTTATTTTGTAGAGTGCAGACGAGGATATCTTCCATTGAAAGCTACTCTATAGACCAGATATTGAGAAAGTTATCCTTTCATGTGGGTTTGGGGGCCCCCATTTTTGGGCTCAACAAATTGACATGCTGCCTCCGACAAGCTTATCATATAGGTTCAGTAATTGTGGGTGTTCCTTTCGAAGACAGCCTCAGAAACAAGTTACCAACAATCTGCTTACAAATAAGCCAAATATGTAAAACAGATGTGCGTGGTAAACAAATGGTCAAACAGGACCAACATCCAGAATTGGGCAACTGACCAGAACTTTTGTCAGTTAACAGCTGGTTTGTAGGTTTATTTCATTGAATTTAGACAGTGACAGTCACTGTTAAACTGTCCAGAGGGACATATGAAGTAAGTTAAGGCCTCACCCACATCTTCTGGTAGATAGAGGACGGGTGGAGCTAGGAGAAATAAGAGGAAAGCATATTCCGTGATGAATCTTGTTAACCTTGTTACTCCAAAACGCTGCCAAACTGACTCCTCTGGTGGGTCCATGTCCCCATAAATGTCACCTTTCCGACTTGTCTACAGTGACCTGTTTACAAGACACATAGTTAATGCGCTTGCTTGAGTGTGCACCTGTGTGAATGTTTAGGAGCGTTAGGATATGAATATATTGGCTAAAAATATGATTTTAGTGAGTTTTCCAAATAGGTTTTTTGAAGGCAAGTTAACCTCAAATTTTCCTATAAACCCTTGTAATAGAAGTCATGGGGACACAGCATGAATCACTTGATACCTATGTGTGTTTTTTTTTTTTAAACCCTGTGGCATGTCTGTTTAAGATGTCATTCTGTATTTATTGATAACTTTCTTTATTACAGAAACTTTATTGAAAAATATACATAAATACTATTTTTAAAAAAAATGATCTGTGTAAAATAGAATTTTGTGTTGCTGTTGAGGTTTTCTTTTTGGGCTTCCCATGGGGTCATAACCATTTTTTAAAAATAGCATCACCAAGGTGACAGGTCTAATTATCGGCTGTTAGGGTGGCTAATCAACTAAACTTCTCAGATGTACACACACACAAGGATGGTTCAGATAAATAACTAACCAGCTGGCTCCAAGCCGGTCTGATTTTACACCATTCATTATTTGGTGGGAGTCACTGAACCCTTGTAAGTTTGCTGTGAGGGCAGTTGTCTTGGTACATGTGATCCTGGGAGAAACCAAGCACTAACTTGTCGGCCTCAAGGACAGTGAGTTGATTCACCTGCTGTAGAGACCGATCTGCCAAAGGATTACCCAGAAGTGTTTTTGAGCTAACATGAGGAAGGCAGAAATACAGTGCTCTATTAATATCTTAACTCCAAACAGGAAATGCCGCAGGTCACAGGACTAATATTTCAGGGGTTGGTAGATAGGCTGCACGCAGTTGTGGAACCTAGACTGCACTCTTTCGTGGGACGTAGGTGCGTTGGGGTTAGGTCCAGTTCTAGATGTTTTGGGGTCGTTAGAAGCATCAGACAGCCCCCAGTCTAAAATGTTGGACTGTCCTGTGATGTCATCTGGTGTAGGATATTAATAAAGCACTGGAAATCCATACGTATTGCATGTTCACCAAATTGTAGTGTCTAAGAGGGCATCTTGGCTGGTTGCAGATTGTTGGTTGCATCAACTTGTTGTTGTCAGTACATAGATGTAGAGCTTTGTTGTGTACTAGATGCTTGCATTGACTATTAATTGAACCAATCTAGTCTTAATGTTCTAGTTTCATTTCTCCTATCTTTTATTTGTCCTGTCCCAGTGTTGTTTGTCCCGTCTTTCTTTGATTTGTCCTGTCCCAGTGTTGTTTGTCCCGTCTTTCTTTGATTTGTCCTGTCCCAGTGTTGTTTGTCCTGTCTTTCTTTGATTTGTCCTGTCCCAGTGTTGTTTGTCCTGTCTTTCTTTTATTTGTCCTGTCCCAGTGTTGTTTTCCGGTGCCAATGTTGTTTATCCTATCTTTTATTTGTCCTGTCCCAGTGTTGTTTGTCCTATCTTTGGTTTGTCATGTCCCAGTGTTGTTTGTCCTGTCTTTCTTTTATTTGTCCTGTCCCAGTGTTGTTTGTCCTATCTTTCTTTTATTTGTCCTGTCCCAGTGCTGTTTGTCTTTTCTTTTATTTGTTCTGTCCCAGTGTTGTTTGTCCTATCTTTCTTTTATTTGTCATGTCTCAGGGTTGTTTGTCCCATCTTTCTTTTATTTGTCATGTCCCAGTGTTGTTTGTCCCATCTTTCTTTTATTTGTCCTGTCCCAGTGCTGTTTGTTCTTTCATTTATTTGTCCTATCCCAGTGTTTGTCCTATCTTTCTTTTATTTGTCATGTCCCAGGGTTGTTTGTCCTTTCTTTTATTTGTCCTGTCCCAGTGTTGTTTGTCCTCTCTTTCTTTTATTTGTCCTGTCCCAGGGTTGTTTGTCCCATCTTTCTTTTATTTGTCCTGTCCCAGTGCTGTTTGTCCTATCTTTTATTTATTTGTCCTGTCCCAGTGTTGTTTGTCCAATCTTTCTTTTATTTGTCCTGTCCCAGTGTTGTTTGTCCCATCTTTCTTTTATTTGTCCTGTCCCAGTGCTGTTTGTCCTATCTTTGTTTTATTTGTCCTGTCCCAGTGTTGTTTGTCCTATCTTTGTTTTATTTGTCCTGTCCCAGTATTGTTTGTCCTATCTTTCTTTTATTTGTCATGTCCCAGTGTTGTTTGTCCCATCTGTCTTTTATTTGTCCTGTCCCAGTGTTGTTTGCTCTGTTTCATTGTTGATTGTTTCCTACTTCTTAAGCTTCAAGATCAGATACCTTGTCTACTGGTGTGGGTGATCATGCCTTTCCACAGCCTGCGGTCTCCAGCGGCATGTTCCTGTCCTGACACCCTCCATGGCATGACTGAAGGCTTTTAAGAATCTTCTCCCTTTGTCTTTTTCTGTATTACCCCCCCCCCCTCTTGCAGATCTCTTCGGGGGTCAAAATATGTACGGGTTTCCATCGTAAAAGGACGAACAAATTATGGCTGTCTCTTAATGATTTTGTTTGATCTTTGGACCTGTAAAAGAATGAACTGGAAATTCACACCATATATATGTATATGACTGTATGCCTGTGGAGTCTTCTCTAGTGTTTCCTTATCTTCTCCGACTGATGATAAACCAGTCACTTCCATGGTCTTGGTATGGTAATTTTATCAAGTTCATGTTCAGTCTATAAACCTACAAATTGCTCTTTACTATCCCTCTTCAACTACCCTAACCTAAATCATAATCAATCTAATAATCAATCTTTACACTATCATATTTTCTATGGCAAGCCATGTTGTCATGTTTATCAAGAAATATGTTTCGTATGGAAGGCCATTGCTACCATTAATGCTTGTTAATGTAATTTAAGCATGCATATTTTATAGCGTACAATAACTGCCATTGATAAATGTGTAGAATAAGTAGGTGGGGAACACTTGAGGCTGTGGGAACAGTGTAATGAACAATTTCTCATGTATTTGTTGGCGTGTTTAGACACCATAAAGATCGAAAGCTGTAGTTGCCATATCAGAAATGGAACCTTTCATCTCCATTAGCGACCGGGCCTTGCTGTAGGAACAAGTGTACTTTATGATCAACTTGACATCTCTAGAAAGGTTTTGTCCTCAGCCAGGTCTTTTGGGGCAGGTTCAAATCTCAACTATGGAATGTGGACACAGTTGGTTTGCAGCCAGTGAAAAGTCTGATAAATGTATGCAGTGGTACCTCAGAATTCTAACTTAATCTGTTCGAGTTCCAAGGCAACTATTTTAATGAAAACTAAAATGAATCTGTTCTATGATTCAACAGATTTCATAGCAAGTTCACATGTGTGGATACCATTTTATTGCTTAGTGAGAAGATTTTTGTTAATGGCAGATGTTGCTCTAACAGCTTTTCTCCAATGTATTTTTTTTTCAACACTATACAAAATTTGAGAGTGCAACTGTTATGGAGATCACTTGGTACCATCACTGGATCTATGGAAGTCGATCCTTGTGTGACACTCTTGGCAGATGGCTGGCCTGCAGAGAGAGAAACAAGAGACTGAGTGATATGGCATAAAACGTAGTGCAGTTAAGCCCTTCCTCACGGCTTGAAACTTTTGTTTTTTAGGAAAGTATTTTATATTAAGCTTTTAGCACCGTTATTATCATGTCATCAATTTTATTTATTGACACGTTCTCTAGTTGATTGACGTATTTCCTAGGTGGTTTGAGCCAGGAGTCACATGACCTGCAGCACCATTCCTTTTTTGGTATGTAAGCCTCCGTGCATTACATCATCTGTCATGGCTGCCAGTTGTTGCCATATTTAAGGCAGAATTATGTTGCCAGTGTTTTTAAAAATTATAATCCATGCTACAATATTATTTTATTTTAATTTTTTGAATTTTTAAAAATCAGGCTTGATTTTTTTTCCCTTCCAATTTTTGTTGTTGGAATTTTATATTTTATGTGCCTGACATTTGTAGAAAATTGAAGTGACTTATGTATATTTTGAATTATACCCTAAAATATTAACTGTAACACACCAGTTTCTTTGTACCGCTTGATTTCCTAACACCTGTAAAAGACATGGCATTCAATTGCATCGTTCAGTATAAACAATGTTCTTTGGTCTTAACAATCTGACATGATAAATGTGATTTTATCTATGTAGCATAGTATGATGAATGGGTTTTAATTTTATCTTTATGTGCTAACAACAGGGTTATTGTACATTTGGTCTTTATCAAATAACAACAGGTTTTTCTTGTAAGTTTAGAGTTAATTTATATTTTCCTTGTATTTTAAATTAATTTAGTATAAAACGGCATAATATAAAAAATATTATTAAAAAAAAAATGGGTAACATTATGTTGAGTTGTGGCTTCGCTTATGTGTGTGCACACAGTCCTGCTGTGTTATTGGCAAGGGTTGAACTTGTACCTCTGATGCACCAGGTATTCACCAAATAAGGTGTCACATCACATGTTGGGTAAATGTTAGTATTTGTCAGCACATATCAACAGCATAGCACTGTGCCGTATGTTTGTATGTTCTTCTATGACATTCACCATAATCATATCACATTTTCCCTCAATTATTGACAGGAACAAATTATAATTATTTTGTTTAATGCCGCTCTCTTTGCTGTTTACTACAAATCCTGTTTTCCTTGTGTGGGTTCCGGGGCCCCATTTTGACGAAAACACTTAACAATCAAGTTGTAAAAGGCAGCTAATTAAGGACTTACTGAAATCGAATGTATTGGGTGGAAATGTGCCCACCTCGCAGCCTAGCTGTAGACCACAACACAGCGTGCTATTTTAATGAGACAGAAGAAGATCTGCTGTTTATTTTGTCTACTGGAGTGATGCTTGATATTATTTGTACGCTGAAGACATTTGTTGATATTTATTCAGTTGTTTGCAAACAAATCAGAATTATTTTGCAGAAACCTGCTTTACTGTTTATTTGAAACCCTGTTTCTTTGCCACTACCACCTGTGTTATCCAAGTTTTACTTTGACAGTTCATGATTTTTCCCACTTTCTTGTGAATCCATACATAAATTATCCAGTATTTTCTGTGTCCAGGCTAGACTTATCCAAATTTTCTTGTTCACACTTCACACACACACACACACACACACACCTTCAGTTGTTCAGCTTTTTATAAATTGATTGGTTTGCAATTTTATTTGCAAGATGGCTATAAAATCCTAAATTTTCTAGTTTTTGTTGTCTTAAGTGTATCAGCCACGAACAGTTCCCTGCTGGGGAACTTTTTGTCTGAAAATTTCTCGCTTAACAGTTTGTTAACTACGACTCAGCAAGCTTAGAGCTCTTTCAAATGGGTCAGCTAACCAGGCAAACTGGATTCCAGGCCGCTGTAACATTAAGAGAAATGAAAGAGCAGACAACAGAAACTGGAATAGCCAGTTATGAGGTGCTCTTATGAAGAAAATAACGCTCAGGGCAGCTGATAGAACCCACTGGAACGACAGTCAGTCTCCTCACAAGCCTGACATGCATAAATTTGTAACGGGGGTGGGGTTATTTAGTTTGTCCCCTGATGGGCTGATGCCTGAATGTTTATTGCATCTTCCAGATGTTAAAACATCTAAATCTCTCTGTGTGGGTTCTGGGGCACCATTGCGGATGAAAACTAGAGTAGACCCACTGCCTCCCCAACAAGCAGGTTCTCAAAGTTGACTAATTTGGGGGTGGGCATCCTCCGAAGCCGGAGTAGATCGGCCTGAGAGGCAAGGTACCAGCATTCTGCGTACACATGAGCTAGATGTGGGAAACGGATGGGCATGCAACTCTCAAGTTCTGGGACAAGACTAAAGTCTGAAGGTGGACAAACACCCAGAACTTTCCCCCCAGAGTTTACAGCCGGTGAACTTAAAGCAGAAGAAACATCTAAATCAGGATGGCAGAATTAAAATTCATAAGCTAATGAGTTTATGAATTAAAATTGTTTAGTTAATGAGTTTATGAATTAAAATTGTTTAGTTAATGAGTTTATGAATTAAAATCGTTTGGTTAATGAGTTTATGAATTAAAATCATTTAGTTAATGAGTTTATGAATTAAAATCATTTAGTTAATGAGTTTATGAATTAAAATCATTTAGTTAATGAGTTTATGAGTTAAAATCATTTAGTTAGTGAGTTTATGAATTAAAATCATTTAGTTAATGAGTTGAATTCTGGAATCTGCTTTGCCAGCTTGCCCCTTATTGCCAGTGTGCTGCAGCATACCACACAGTTTGAGAACCATTGAATGAAATGCTATATACTTGTATACTTTCTTCTTATCACACCTAGATTTAATCATATCCGGCATGTGTATCTGTATGTTTATATATGTATACATATACACGCATATATATGTACATAAATACAGTAAGTAAAAGTAAAAATCCCTTATCACGCCTTTAGGCGTATCGGGTATATGGGAAGAGCACCCATATTTTTCAGACCGTTGGCACTCAGTGGGTAACGTGGTCAGCATTACGCCGGCCATCTTTACTTCCCCAGGACAGCCACCCTGGTACCCATTTAAGGCTGGGTCAACCAGCCAGCAGTAGGTTTTGATCGCGGTATGTGGAGTTACGAGTTGGACTCGCAACGCCTTAGCCACGGACGCCGCACATAAATAAAGTACAAAGCCTTATTAAAAACTGTTCAGAAAGTCTTCATGATGAATCTTTGGACCCATTAAAAATGCATAGGATCAGAGAACAGAGAGTGGGAAGCAACAACAAAAATGGCTAATCTGTTTGAATCACCACAGTTATTGGCATGAGGGAGGCTGGAGCAGTTGGCCAGAATGGCAGACAACAGAGGGAAGACAAACACTGTCTGCAGGCAAGACCTGAATGAGAGCAGACCAAGCAGTCAGGGGAGATAATATTTAGGCAGACCTAAAAATACTTTGAATCACCAGCTGGAACGAGACAGTCAATAAGAGAATCAATGAACAAACAAACTTTACTTTCAAAGGATTAAGAATTGGTTACACAGGCCCATCTGACATTCTGCCCTTCTTGTCTCCCTCCTTTTAGACATCACTGCATTCATACATCACGTAATAGTAAACATCAACAGCAGTTGAATATTAGATACAAATACTGGAATGTGCACATTTCTAAGTTAGGGTAAGTCGTATGACATATCCAATTTCGTCCTTTTTAGGACGAAATTTTTTGTCATTTGAAGCCCTACTCTGGCTTTGCCAGGGGCCGCAATATAGGTAGGCCATATATATGGCCAAATGTCTGAACGCCGTTTCTGGGACCTCTCCACGGCGATCCTCATCCACATGGTGGCACCTTGTGTCATCGGGTGTTTATCGCTTGTGTGATGTCCTGGTGGGGTAGAAGTTCAGTTCATTTCTAAGTACAGTAAACCTTTGTAATTGTCATATATACTATTTCTACAATACTTTCATTATCTTTTATAGGGACATGTAATCTATGCTCAGATTATATTCAGTTTCCAATTGTATGTTTAGAGGCTAGTGGTATTTTTTGTATGTAGTGGAAGATGGTTCCGCAATTGAGCTGTGGAGTAAGCTAAACTTGTTTTGTATAGGTCTATTCTAGGTTTAGAGATGTATGATATGTTCATGCATTTGCTATGCCTTCCATTATTTTTAAATAACCGTAAGTTACATGGAACCTTTTGATAAGCTTTTATGAATAAATTTTGCCTTATTGAAAAGTAGATGCATCAGTGAAGCTCAGAGGCTTAAAGTGCTCAAGAAAAAGTAGATGCATCAGTGAAGCTCAGAGGCTTAAAGTGCTCAAGAAAAAGTAGATGCATCAGTGAAGCTCAGAGGCTTAAAGTGCTCAAGAAAAAGTAGATGCATCAGTGAAGCTCAGAGGCTTAAAGTGCTCAAGAAAAAGTAGATGCATCAGTGAAGCTCAGAGGCTTAAAGTGCTCAAGAAAAAGTAGATGCATCAGTGAAGCTCAGAGGCTTAAAGTGCTAAAGAAAAAGAATATTTTTTAGCAAACAAGGAAAAAGTAATTCCTTTGAGGCATCAAAGATGTTGTGCATTTAAGAATAATGAAATCTCCTTGGACAGCGACGTGGGTACATCTGTGGCTTTCCTGTTTAGGGATCCGCGAAGCAAATTAAAAAAGTTCATTAAATTATTATTCTTAAAAACCTCAACTTAAGCATGCAGTTCTTTTTATGATTAAATATTTCAGAATTATAAATTCAGGCATAAACTGTTAAAATATGTGGGGGCAAATGAGGACCTTCCGTGCACACACTCACATGCATGCTTGCCTAAGCACCTCACATACCCAACCACACCCACCCCCCCCACCCCCACACACACACACACACACAAACACACTAAAGATGTGTCCACAGGTCTTAGCTATTCTAAGAACCACTGGTCTCAGTGTCTTGAAAAAAGGCCAAACCACAAAAACAACTTATAAAGAGGCAGTTGTAATTATTTTGGTCACATTTTGAGAATAAAAATCAGGCAGGAAAATATTGTGACAACTGGAACACATTCTGGAAAGAGAAATAGAGGATGACAGTGAGAGAAGATTCTTGACAGACTTTTGTTATGGCTAAATAGGTTAAAGGTGGGAGGATCAGCTACATCGCATCCTATTTGGCTCAGTCTGTCTACACCGACAGCATCACATAGAGCATGAACTCTGTAGCTCCAGTGATGATCCCCATAAATCTCCATTAAAAATGACACTCAAAGCCTTCAGAGACAAATGACTTGCAAGGCAAGCGGCTTGACCACTTTGCCACAGAGCTTCCCTGTCAAGAATAGACCTCTGGCTCACTGTCTCTCTGCTGAGCAGCAAGCTGTCTGCCAGGAGCGCCACATACAGAACAGCCTCCATAGCTCCGGAGAGGATCCGCGGGGTCTTTTTGATTCCACTTTTCAGCCCCTTCTAGCTATTTTCCTACTTAAAAAAAAAAAAAAAAATTCCCTATATGGCTTTGTAGAGCCACAGTAGGAGAAAGGCAAGAATAGACCCACTGCCTCATTAACCTCACTGCTTATTGTTAGAGTCAGCTAACGAGGTGCTTCCTTTGAAGTCAGTATGCATCTGCATGAGAGGCAAGGAACCAACAGCCTGCATAAACAACAAATAAACCAAGGTGTAAAAGGAAACGCCCGCAACACTTAGGTTCTGGAACAAGACTGCAGTCCAGAAGTGGATGAACAACCAGAACTTTCTGCCAGAGTTTACGGCCAGTGAACATGAAGAAGATGTAGAAAAGAGATTAATGCTGATTAGGGAGATAGACCTTGTCTGCCTGGAGGGTGATAGGCAGGCTACTGTGTTAATTGCATGACACTATAAATAGGCCGGTCTATAACAATAAATTGCATGGCTTTGTTAATAGAAAACAATGTTATAACTGGGACTTGTGTGTGTGTGTATTTGAGTGTGTGTAAAATCGATAAACTGAAAACATTTAGGGTGGCCTAATGTGACTACAGAAGTAGCTGTATGATAATGGCTAGATGCTCGCCTGCCGGCCTGAAAGTCGTAGGTTCAAATCTGCATTGAGACAGATTTGTTTTTCAGCTGACCTTGGCTCCCAAGTTGACCCAGACTAAATTGGGTGCCAGGTAATGTCCTGGGAAGCAAAGGCAGCCAGTGTGGTAAGGATCACATCGATCATCCATTGATCATCCATCGATCATCAATCGATCATCCATCGAGGGCCGATTGGACCATGAACATATGTGCACCACAACTGTTGAATGAGTCCTCAGTGTGCCTGTATCAAGAGACAGCAGATAAAATGGTTCAGCCATTTGTCAAGGCTACTACTAGATTGTGCAAACAGACAGCCCTGTTACTTAGACATAACGGAAGAAGACCTAGAGGTTGACCTCACAAACGATGGATAGATGGAATATCTGCGGTTATAAAAACTAACATCTGTGTAGCACATACCGAGGCTCACCAGATACCTCTTCAAAACCTGATGCTGAACAGGACTAGAAAAGAAGAACATACATAATTAATTCCATCAGTGACTGAGGAGGAACATCACATAACAATGAAGATAACTTTGAAGTTTCCATTGACATTTGGTGTGCTGTTTGTTTAGTAAATCTTAAATTCTGTTTTAAAATAAGAAAGGTTGTTTTAAAGCTCTAGTGATTTTTAGTATGTTTGTAACAGATTTTTTCTGTAGGAACATTTGATTTAAGTGATTATTAAACAATAATTTTTTAATGAAATCTCTGTGTGATGAGGTGTTGGAATGTGTGAAGACCAACACTTCACATCATCGCAGCTTTATCTTCTTAAGAATTTCATTTAACTGTAAAAAGATTGTTTTAAATTTTAGTAAATGTATACATGTTTTGAAAGTGATATTTCTGTTAAAAGAGAAATCATTTTAACGTAAGTTTTGTTAAAATGTTTTGTAAATGTTTTTTCTTTAGCAATGGCATTTGTTTTAAATAGACTTGTTTGTTTTGTAAATGATTTTATGTCAGACGAACAGTTATTTTAAATTAGTTTTTGTAAGTATTGGATGTTGAATTAAGAATTAACATTACAGCACTCATGACATTCCAATAAGTGCTCTGTCCCCATCTTCAACAGCAAGCACAGAGTTCCAATTCTGATGGCACCAGTAACTGTCTGATTGTTGTATATTTGTCTCTTCTTCTCTTGAGTAAATGATTTTCCATTGGGGGAAAATTGCTTTAAAGCTGCAGTGACATGTGATTTCTTTTCCTGTTTATTGTTCCTTCATGTGTGATTTGTTTGTCAGAATTTACCTTAACTTGTGTGCTGTTTTTTACAACCAGGCTGTGATATCTGTCCCGTTTAACCCAACACATTTGATTCCAGCAAATCATTATTTATAAACCTGTTGTGACATGCTTGTAGTGAAGCAGTGGGTCTGTTCCACACCCGCCCTCCAGCTCTCTTCAAACAAATGGACCCAGAAACCCACATGAAGACGTGTTTGTTGTTTAATGAGAGTCATTTTGTTTTTCTCCACAGACTTTGACATCAATTACTTCTGGAGGTGGACTGACTTCCTCAGCTATCTGGAGTTTGTGGTCAGCTTCAGCACGGTGGTCGGCCTCATCACCTACCTGCTCATCGACAGCATCATCTACGTGGAACTTCTGGGGTTCATGGCCGTCTTCACGGAAGCCTTGTTGGGATCTCCTCAGTTTGTGAGGAACTACCAGAACAAGTGCACCGCTGGCATGAGGTTAGTTCTTGTGTGGGTCGTGTTTGTGAGGAGCTGTGGGGGTTAGTTCTTGTGTTAGTCAAGTTTGTGAGGAGCTGTGGGGGTTAGTTCTTGTGTTGGTCAACTTTGTGAGGAGCTGTGGGGGTTAGTTCTTGTGTTGGTCAAGTTTGTGAGGTGCTGTGGAGTCTAGTTCTTGTGTGGATCGAGTTTGTGAGGTGCTGTGGGGGTTAGTTCTTGTGTGGGTCGAGTTTGTGAGGTGCTGTGGAGGTTAGTTCTTGTGTGAGTCGAGTTTGTGAGGTGCTAGTAAAGTTAGTTCTTGTGTGGGTCTAGTTTGTGAGGAACTAATGAGGATTATAACCATCAATTTCCATTTCTGATGTTAATCGTCGCAGGGAGAACATTTGTGATCCACTGCTTGATTGGCAGCAACAGCTGTTGCCATTCCATTTCGATGTAGAAACTCTTTAATGTCATCAGTCCATGTTCTCCCATGGTGACCTCTTGCTTTCACTCCTGATCCTGTCGTGTGTAGAGCCAGCATTGGTAGTTGTTCTGGCTTTATTGGTCGCTTAGTGAAGCAAAGCCTTGCATATGATAACACTGTGTTTAGTTTGAAAGTACAGGTGGAGGCAGTCACTGCTGCCTTCTGCTGGCTTAAGAATCAGCTGAACACACATGTCATGATTGTAACTGACTCACAGAGCATGTTGAGAAAGGTGGACATGGGCATGCTGCATGCAGAGTGGCAAGCATCACTTCAGAGATCCCAGGTAGTTAGCATCCTTTAGATATTTTCTCAAGGTATGCCGGTGTGTTGGGAAAAAAGCAGGCAGATAAACTGGCCAGTTGTGCACCACTTGGAGGTGAATTGATGTATAACAAGCTAGATTGTGTAAGGACCCTTTGGGAGCCAGTTAACAGTGAAGAGACACAAATAGATCATTATGATCTGAGGAGAATGGCGCTGCGGGGAGTTACCAGGGGATCTGGCCGATGCTCAACACTCAGGGGAATGGCGCTGCGGGGAGTTACCAGGGGATCTGGCCGGCGCTCAAGGGAAGGGAGAGGCGAAAAAATAAACAGACAGTTACCGGTACCATCGGAACTGGAACATTTTGCTTGCTACTGAAGATGGGGACGGAGCGCTTATGGGAGTGTCCTGAGTGCTGTGATGTCGGTTCTTAATTCAACATTCATTCTGGCTGCATTCTTACTAGATGGCCAAACCATTTGATTAACATCTTGTTTCTATTTCCCCAATTTTTCACCCGTCCTCCGAGAATATACTTCCAACTGATGAGGTTAGTTCGCTTAAAGACAGCGGTTGGAGTTTCTGAGGGTGATTTATCTATATATAATATGCCAACCGCATTTTTTGGGGTGACCAAAGAAAACAGATTTAGAGTAGGTTCAACATTTGACACAATTCAAAAGCTGTAGACACAAATGATTGTTTTCCCTTTTGTTTCCCTTAGCAAGAAGATGGTTGGCTTCTGGACCTGCGGTGATATATTTAAAACTATCTACTTCATCCTGCGAAAAGCTCCGCCCCAGTTTTGGATCTGTGGCCTCCTGCAGGTGTCTATAGACATCTCAATTTTTGTACAGGTGAGTCGAGGTCTGATGGGTTACCTGAATGATTGACTGTGTGACTGGCTTTTTGACTGATTAACAGTCTGATTGATTGACTTAGCAAATGAATCTTTTCTCCAGGCCATGTCGGTGTGGTGGGTAATGAACAGGCAGAAATGTGCACCACTGGGTGGTGAATTTATATGACAAGGCAGATGTAGTCAAGGCTCTTTGCGAACAAGCAAAGGAATCATTAGAGAAACAAGATTATTATGGCCTTGAGAGAATAAGGCTTGTGGGTGTAACCAGAGGGTCTGGCCGGCTCACTACACACAGAGGATAGGCAAGACGGACATATAACTTGATTGTGACCAGTACCATCAGTATTGGAACTCTGTGCTGGCTGCTGGAGATGAGGACGGAGCACGCATGTTAATGCACTGAGTGCTGTCATGTCAATTCTTTACAACTCAACTCAACTTTTAAATGAAATACTAAATAATAATTATCTGACTTGCTAATTGATGATTGACGGTCTGACTGATTGTCTGACTCACTGAATGATTGACTGTCTGATTTACTAAATAGTTGACTGATTAATTAACTAGCTGATTGATTGACATACCAGGTGTCTGCAGTAGAAAAGTCAGAAAGCTGTACTGTCCTTGGACTCATCACTGAACTCATGGGGAGTAGCCTAGTACTGAAAAAGTTGAGGGCAAACGTAGAAGAATTGTTATCAATCAATTCTTTTTATTTTTCAGTGCACGAATATTCTTTGGTCCGCCTTTATACCTTAGACCCTGTGGTTTCTATTGCAAGAACATTCAAGTTATATTGCTGGGTTTTTCCCCAGTGGACATTTTCGGTTTTACTCACCAAATGTCTTTGTTGTTTTTTCATCTCCAGGTGTTCTTGTATCGACACAACCCAAACATCATCGACAAAAGTGCCAAGTCTGCTATCAGCTGATCACTACTGAAGACCTAACACATTCTAGAATTCCCGACTCATTTATCTCCCATTAGTGCAGAGATCATCCATGTGGTTTTGGCTGTGATTGGGTCGCTTATATCTAAGCAGCATACATTAAATATATTAGTTTACCATATTTGAAAACAGTTTTATTCATATGTTAACTCTGAATTGTCGAGAGGCCAGAGTTTAGGGCGCATATACTCAAGCTCCATGTCATTCAGCTTTTATTTATGGCCATAAAACTGTGACCAAACATTTGTTTTATGTTTTTTTGTATTATTTTAGTTAGTTTTTTCAATATTTGTTTATGTTTTTTTGTATTATTTTAGTTAGTTTTTTCAATATTTGTTTATGTTTTTTTGTATTATTTTAGTTAGTTTTTTCAATATTTGTTTATGTTTTTTTGTATTATTTTAGTTAGTTTTTTCAATATTTGTTTATGTTTTTTTGTATTATTTTAGTTAGTTTTTTCAATATTTGTTTATGTTTTTTTGTATTATTTTAGTTAGTTTTTCAATATTTGTTTATGTTTTTTTGTATTATTTTAGTTAGTTTTTCAATATTTGTTTATGTTTTTTTGTATTATTTTAGTTAGTTTTTCAATATTTGTTTATGTTTTTTTGTATTATTTTAGTTAGTTTTTTCAATATTTGTTTATGTTTTTTTGTATTATTTTAATTAGTTTTTCAATATTTGTTTATGTTTCTTTATCACCATTAATAGTTGGACTAGGTGTCCCTGTCTGGAGTTAAAATACAAATCCTGACTTGCACTTTTGTGGTTACTGCAGGGACCATGCGGCCTTAACCTTTTGACCCTGGTTACCTTAACGAACAGAAAAAACCTTCTGTATTTTGAGAATTCCCGAAAAAATCCTTTAAAAAAACAAACAAAAGAAAAAAGAAACAGATGAGAGGCTTTCAAGTACAGTCAGTTTCCAGAGTGTGCACACACTTCAAGACATAAAAAAAAACATTTACAATATGGTGTTGTTTTAGAACAAGGCTATTCAAATAAGTTAACTCAAGGGCCAAACTTTTGAAATGGGGATCGTCGTGGGCCAAAGGCTCAATCTCTAGCATAGGAAGATCATTAATTCAGTACAACTGGCAATATTCCCAAACCATTTATTGGGCCCCTGTGGGCCAAATCTGGCACGGGGGCTACTCGTTGAATAGCCCTGATCCAGGAGGTCACAAGAAAACCATACAAATGTTCAGGAAACATCTCCGTCATGACATGAACTTTTGTCATATTGCCTGCAGGGAGATGTTCAAACTGCTTGGCTTGAGCTGCTGTACTGTGGGTTTATTTTGAGGGATTTACGTTGCACGGTTCAGAACTGCCATTTTTATGGAGACCCTGAGAGTTGTTGATGGAGCAGTAGAGTTTGTGCTGTGGGTGACACTCGGCGGGCAGCAGGAGCTTTGTGGAGATAGACTGAGCCAGCTGGGTTTAAATCCAGTGCTATGAAGTTTATCTTCTCAATTATTTTGTCCGTGAATAAGACAGTACTCCCCCTCACATTCTTTTAGGTTTAAACTTGTGTTTTGTCCTATTCAGGAATGTCGGAATTAAATATACAAATAAACACATGCTGCCACTCAGCCGTACACTGGATAAGACCAGACTCCGCCCACAAGCCCTTATATGGACACCGGAAGGGAAAAGAGAGAAATCACATTTCCATCTGGCTGGTAGAATAACTGACACGTGTGTAGTCACTATCAATAAATACTGGCCATGTGCGGCAAGGGCTGTAATTGTAGTTTTAGTCGAAAAATTAAGCTAAAGGAACCGTTTCCATGGGTTGAGTGTGTGGGGCATAATATACTGTACATATTGTTCTCTGTTTCATGTCCGTGGTATTCTCATGAGACGGCAAGGACATTTTACATGTGGTGTTTTTCTCTATCAAGAATAATCTTTTGGGGGTGTTTTGGTTTTAGTTTTCAACATGTTTACTGAATATCATAAATATATCTGGTCAGGATTGGCTGACCGAGTGGTAGAATGCCCAGTTCTCATGCGGGAACTCTGGGTTCGATTCTCAATAAGGTGGTGGAGGTTTTTTTGGAAGTAAAAATGAAATCCTAACCTGCATAATTGATTGTGGTGGAGCTGGCGGTGCGGCCTTATATATCCCCAGACTCAAATGTGTTACTGTTATAATTGCTGTGGTTGACTGCCGTAGGTGTAATTTGGGCACATTCTTGTGCTGGTAATTAATATATAGCTGCTGTTGGTAATGTGTACTGTGAGTTGTCCAGAGATGTATGGATGTAGTGAAGCATAAAAGGAGGGGGATTAAAAGGGCAGGATATTAGACAGGCCTGTGAGCCCAGTTTTAATCCTTTGAATATAAAGTTTGTTTGTTCGCCCAGGGACTGGTTCTCTCTGTTTACTTAGTGAATCCAAATGTTTATAGGTCTGTCTGTCTGTATAGATAGAGGCATAGATGTCTGTTTTCTGTCTTTATAGATAGAGGCTGAATTGTCTGTTTTCTATCTGTATAGATAGAGGCATAGATGTCTGTTTTCTATCTGTATAGATAGAGGCTTAGATGTCTGTTTTCTGTCTGTATAGATAGAGGCTTAGATGTCTGTTTTCTGTATAGATAGAGGCTTAGATGTCTGTTTTCTGTCTGTATAGATAGAGGCTTAGATGTCTGTTTTCTGTCTGTATAGATAGAGGCTTAGATGTCTGTTTTCTGTCTGTATAGATAGAGGCTTAGATGTCTGTTTTCTATCTGTATAGATAGAGGCTTAGATGTCTGTTTTCTATCTGTATAGATAGAAGCTTAGATGTATGTTTTCTATCTGTATAGATAGAGGCTTAGATGTCTGTTTTCTGTCTGTATAGATAGAGGCTTAGATGTCTGTTTTCTGTCTGTATAGATAGAGGCTTAGATGTCTGTTTTCTAACTGTATAGATAGATGCTTAGATGTCTGTTTTCTATCTGTATAGATAGAAGCTTAGATGTATGTTTTCTATCTGTATAGATAGAGGCTTAGATGTATGTTTTCTGTCTGTATAGATAGAGGCTTAGATGTTTGTTAGAGGCTTAGATGTATGTTTTCTATCTGTATAGATAGAGGCTTAGATGTCTGTTTTCTATCTGTATAGATAGATACTTATATGTCTGTTTTCTATCTGTAAAGATAGATGCTTAGATGTATGTTTTCTATCTGAATAGATAGAGGCTTAGATGTCTGTTTTCTATCTGTATAGAGGCTTAGATGTTTGTTAGAGGCTTAGATGTCTGTTTTCTATCTGTATAGATAGAGGCTTAGATGTCTGTTTTTTATCTGTATAGATAGATAGATGTCTGTTTTCTATCTGTATAGGTATATGCTTAGATGTCTGTTTTCTATCTGTATAGATAGAGGCTTAGATGTCTGTTTTCTATCTGTATAGATGGAGGCTTAGATGTCTGTTTTCTATCTGTATAGATAGAGGCTTAGATGTCTGTTTTCTATCTGTATAGATAGAGGCTTAGATGTCATGTTTTCTGACAAAATCATGTTTTACCAAGTTAAGAGGTGTCAGTCCCCAACCTAGACAATCAGTGTCTCTCTTTCTCTTTATCTCTTCTCTGGCCTTTGACCTGTCTGGCCCTGTTGGTAGCTATGTTACTGCTGACACCAATCTCAGGGTCACTGGCAGATGCCATCTCCCCCACCGTGGCAAGATGGAGACACGTGGGAAATTTTGTTGAAAATAAATTTCTTCTAATATTCACGTATCATTGGGTAATTATTGTCTCTTTATTTTTCATTCATTGATATCATTTTTTATTAAAAAGAATTTGTTTCTGTATATTTTGGGGTATATGTGTAAGCACAGTGCTTGGCATGCATACCCACAGCCTGCTTATTATGTGTTCAAATCCTCACGAGGGTGGATATTACCTTAAACAATGTGGGCTGGCAGGTCAGCTCATTTGTCCCGGAAACAGAAACAATTGGGCAATGAACTTGTTGGAATTCAAGAAAACAACCTTTAAAAGATTTTTTTGTTCAAACACAAATCACTGATAAAAAATGTATGATAATGCATTTTCCCCCTAAAATATATGTAAAGATAAATGAAGAGAGCTATCAGTAAAAATTGAACAGGGTGAAGCTTTAAATAAGATACATTACTGGGGACGAAATAACAAATGTAAGAGGTGGCTCATGCTGTGACCTCTATCACTGTGGCCTACGGGAACATTTGACATCAGCTTGGCTTTAAAACAGTATTTGGCTCAAATGACAGCTAATGAACGAAGAAGAAGAGGATTCTGTCTTCAGTTTTCAGCAGACGAGAAGGTGTTAAAGCAGATTCTCCTTTATTTCTGTTTTGTTTGTTTTACATCTAACACCTTATGTCTCCACGTTCGTATAATATGTCACAATACGTGCTTGTGTTCAGGACATGTCCTTTGTTGCAGCCTGTTGTCGAGTAGATGAGGGTTGCGGCCAGTAAGGAGATGACAGCGGCCAGGATGGCGTTGTGTTTGTATGAAAGTTTGCACCACCAGTCATACATATCTAAAATTTGCTATAAAGACTACTTAGTAAATCAGAAGAGAGATAAAAACTGATTACACAGAAAAGTTTAATCTGTCCACGAGACAGACCAAAAAAGACTGTGGAGAGGTAATCTGCAGGCACACCTACAAACATTTGGAATCACCAGCTGGAATACAAGGCCAGTCACAGAGATGAGTGAAAGCTGGTTATATCCTAGCAACCATCAACTCCAAATGCTCAGAATGCCGAAGATAAAGAAGAATAGAAGTCTTACTTAATGCTCAGTGGGAAATTTGTATGGTTGTATTTATTATGGATCCTATATTACCACATGTCATTCCAGTGTGTGTAGAAGTTATACATATTATTGCTTGGTTCTTTGTATGTCTGTGTGAATAATGTTGAGATCCAAGCACCTTTTTGGTAGAATCTGTGGAATGGGCAGACACTGGTGGATAATTTGTTGTTGTTGTTTTTTTTTTTTTTAATTTGGATGTGTGGTTCTGAGGTGCTTGTGTTTGCTCCTCCTATTGCTGGTTGCATTTTTGAGTTAGACAAATGGTTGAGTATAGCACCGTGAGCGAGGCACGTCAAGACCTCTTAGATTCATGGCTGTTCTTAATTGGCTACTATAAGATACAGGATAAAGAAGTGGACAAGAAAGTCCTGAATCATCTTTTCCCTGTGTGGGTTGCGGGCCCCATTTAGGGGAGGGGCAAGAGTCGACATACACCCCTCCCCCAACAAACATGTTGTAAAAAGTGACTAATTAATTAGGATTGTTTCCTTCAAACTCAGAGTCATCTGTATGAGAAGCAAAGAACCAGTGATTGGATGAGCTAGACCTGTGAAACAGATGTGCACAACAAATTTAAGCACTGCAACAAGGTTGAAGTCCAGAAGTGGATGAACAACCAGAACTTTCCACCTGAGTTTGCAGCCTGTGAACACTAACAAGAAGAAGAATCAGATGTTGTGAGAATAGATGATCAGTGGGCCATCTGGGGGCACCCCTTGAGTGGTTGATCTGATCTGAGAATGGAGGGGTAAAGGATGAAGTCACATTTGACAGTCAGCACTGGTGTGTGCAGGATGTTGGTATTGAATGTCAGCACTGGTGTGTGCAGGATGTTGGTATTGACAGTCAGCACTGGTGTGTCCAGGATGTTGGTAAAGGCTTGAGTTTTTCTTGTTCATGTATGTTGAGTTTTTTTACTGTTAATGAATCATGCAATCATTATGTCACCACTGTTCACACACTGGGTGTTTCAGAAGAAGTACCCGCATGTTAAACTTGATGTAGGGTGACCTTCCCTTGATTCCCTTCCAAGACGAGTGTTTGAAATGACCAGATAAAAGATGGGCCTGCATGCCCAGTTTGTGCCTCTTTGGAAATAAAGTTTGTTGATTCACTGATTTGTTCCAGAGTGTATTGTGTTCTCTTACAACATTTAGTCAGAAGATAGTAAAGAAATCTGGCTTCCCTACTGGTAATTACCTTTGTGTATATTGCCACTTTGAAAGTAATAAACAAATGCTTTTTCCTCATGGTCGTTTATTTGCTTTGGCATTTCCTGGGGAATGTTCCTGGTATGGAAAGAGTTAAGCTCTGTGAAAACCAAGTTTTTTTTTTTCATTCTGTTTCCTATGCTCAAGTCAGACCATCATGTGGGTGGCCTCTATGAACTCGCATGTCAACAGCGGGTCTTTCATGGTTCCTCATAGCTTGTTCTGCACACTCTGCTCTTGAGGCCAGGTGTCTTTTTGTAGTTGTAGGTAGAGTGGGCAGGTCTGCAGAATGTACTCAAGTGTTTGTGGTTATGTCTGACAGACAGACTGTGGGGACTGTACAATCTTTATTTTATGCAGGAGGTCACATGTTGTTGTGGTTAGTGCTTAGAACTGTCTGATTGCACATCTGTCTTGCCTTTCCCTTGAGTTTTTAGCATCGGCCACATCCCCTGGTAATTCCTTGCAGTGCCATTCTCCTCAGACCGTAATGATCTATTTGTGCCTCTGCACTGTTCACTCGCTCCCATAGGGCCCTCACATTTAATTTGTCATAAATATTTAAAAAAATATATATTTCTGTGGGGCTTCTGTGTGAGCTCCTAATTAATTTGTTGAGGCCCATAGTTGTTTAGGTTATTTTCTGACAAGGTGTGTATATAAATAATTCTTCATTTATATGCTTTGTGTATGCATTGTTATGAGAAGTGAGCATGATTTGTACAGTCTGAAAGTTGTTAATGAAGTTGGCTTGCCATATTTGAACGATTTGGTTTCATTTGGATTTTTAAAAATATAGTGGACTGATGTATAATTTTGTTATGACTTTAAAAAATATTTTTCAAGTGTGTGTTTGTGTGTGTCAGTATTTCTGTGCTTTGTCACAAAAATGCTAGTTGTGTGCCAATGTTTCATTGGCATGCCAAAGTCACAACACTTTTGCCTCATAAATGCCCAAATCTAGGCTTGTCAGAGTTTTAGGGCAGTGGCGTTCTTCTTCTTCTTTTGCCTACTGCTTTTGCCACAAAGTTTCACAGAAAAGAGTTATATATAGTTTCCTGTCTTTTGCTAGTTGTGTAGATTTTGTTAATGTCATATTGCCTTTTTTACTCTTTCCACCCATCTCTTTCTTGGTCAGCCTCTTGGCTTGTAGCCTGCTGTTCTCATGTAGTTCGCTGTCTGATTTGGTTCCATTCTGACCAAACCATTTGATTCTTTGATGTTCTGTGAAATCATTCACTGGGCTGCGCCTGCTATTGTTATTAGTTCTTCAATTATGAGATCACTTTCCCTGTATGACAGTTCTGGGGCATTCCCATGTGTGCTCCGTCCTCATCCTCAGCAGCCAGGGCAGAGTTCCAGTACTGATGGTACCAGTCACAATCTGGTTATATGTCTGTCTTGCCTTTCCTCTGAGTGCAGTGATCCGGCCAGACCCTCTGGTTACACCCAGGTGCCTCGTTCTCTCCAGGCCATAATAATTAGCTGGCACCCGATGCCTCTTCAAAACCTGACGCTGTAAGGCAGAAGAAGACTACAGAAGAAATTATCTCCTTTACTTAGTAAAAGAAACATAAATAAAAAACAAACAGCATTTGTCAACGAATAACACGAATGCATACCTTCGTCTCTTTGTGTGATATTTGAGCACATTTATTCCTAAATATTTGTCAGTTGTACACACACACACACACAACCCCATCTCCCGTTACACACAAACATAGAATTAAACTAAAAAAAAAAAAAAAAAAATATGGAGAATATGAAACACCAGAAAACACCGTGATAAACTTATGGAACACCAAAAAAAAATTTATGATATGTGCTTTTTTATTTGTGCATCAAGAAAAACTATTTAGTCATATATCTTGTAATTTTTTCTTCTCCCTCTTCCTCTTTTATCGTTTATGGGTATTGAGGGAGTTATAAGATTCTGTTCTTCCTTTTCTGGCCACCTGGACAACAGAAACATGTAGAGTTTCCAAGACGTTTTCTTTCCATCTTTTGTCTTGGTCTACATTGTGATCTATGTGCCTCTTTTAGTGTGTGCCTTGTATGGTGTGGCGTCCCAACTCATTCTGTCAATTTTGCAAACTATTTGATCTGCTGTCTTTGTGTGTAAATTAGAATTGCTTTTGTGCCAACTTGTTCTCTAACGTGTCTTGTTTTTATATTTATATAATAACATTCCCTGTGCGCGTACTAAGGTGCTGTTGTGTGTGTGTGTGCATACGTGCACATGTGTGTGTGTGTGGGAGAAAATAGACCTATTGAACAAGCAGGTCACAAAAGACAACAAATTGGGACAGGTGTGTTGGGCCAAAAGGTGCAGATACCGCAGCCTAGCTGCAAACGACAATACAATGCTAAATAAAAATAAGAAGATTTAAACATGTGGTTGTTGTTATAAACTACAAAAGTAGTCACAATGGCGTAAAGTCACACAAGTGGTTATTGATGTACATAATGTTTACAATAAATGTGTGAATTCAAGGCTGATTACTTGAATGAGAGTACAAACATAAATTTCTACCACTTTCCGTCATCAGAATTTATAAATGCGTAATTTTGTACCAAACAATTGACTAAAAAGGGGGAAGGGGGACCCTTTTTATGATGCCATTAGAGGTGTTATCAAAGGCTAATCTATGTCAAATGATGCCATTAGAGGTGTTATCAAAGGCTAATCTATGTCAAATGATGCCATTAGAGGTGTTATCAAAGGCTAATCTATGTCAAATGATGCCATTAGAGGTGTTATCAAAGGCTAATCTATGTCAAATGATGCCATTAGAGGTGTTATCAAAGGCTAATCTATGTCAAATGATGCCATTAGAGGTGTTATCAAAGGCTAATCTATGTCAAATGATGCCATTAGAGGTGTTATCAAAGGCTAATCTATGTCAAATGATGCCATTAGAGGTGT
The DNA here is from genome assembly GCA_905116865.2 of Candidula unifasciata. Lineage (NCBI taxonomy): Eukaryota > Metazoa > Mollusca > Gastropoda > Stylommatophora > Geomitridae > Candidula > Candidula unifasciata. The sequence continues at coordinate 58,124 of CAJHNH020001174.1, forward strand.
TATCAAAGGCTAATCTATGTCAAATGATGCCATTAGAGGTGTTATCAAAGGCTAATCTATGTCAAATGATGCCATTAGAGGTGTTATCAAAGGCTAATCTATGTCAAATTATGCCATTAGAGGTGTTATCAAAGGCTAATCTATGTCAAATGATGCCATTAGAGGTGTTATCAAAGGCTAATCTATGTCAAATGATGCCATTAGAGGTGTTATCAAAGGCTAATCTATGTCAAATGATGCCATTAGAGGTGTTATCAAAGGCTAATCTATGTCAAATGATGACCTGTGCAATCAGGCAGCTGAGAGAACTTGACCATCGAGACAAAGTAAGAAATCATATGATCAAACAGACTAGGAACAACACCATGCAGCAATTTCATTGAGAAACAGAAGATTAAATGGTTTGGTCACCTCGTTAGAATGCAGGCACAACTAAAGAGTTTCTACATCAAAGGACTTACTATAGCCGCTGCTGCCCATCAAGCAATGAATCGCAATCCATTCCTCCCCACCCTGCTTAACGGCAAAAGTAGAAACTAAACACAATGATGATGATGTGTAGTGCCAGACATATTTACATGGACCAACTGGCACTTGATTAGTGATGTGGTCAACATCCTGCTGGCTGCCTTTACTTCCCATGACTGTCTTCTTCTTCTTCACTTCCTCTTTTACCACTAAGGGTGTCGATGGAGATATAAGGTTCTGTTTCTAGCTCTTCTGGCTGCCTCGACCATAGGAAAATCGTGCTGTTGTAGAGTTTCTCTGATGTTATCCTTCCATCTTGTTCTTGGTCTACCTCGTGCTCTGCGTCTTTCTTCTCTTTCCCTGTATGCTTTGTATGGTATGGTGTCACAAGGCATTCTCTCTAAGTGGGCAAACCATTTCACTTGCTGTCTTCGTATGTAATCCAGAATTGGTTCTGTGCCGACTTTTTTTCTTATGATCTCATTCCTGATCTTATCTCTTATGGTCACTCCTACAGCCCTTCTCAGACATCTCATTTCCGTGGTTACTAATTTTCTTTTATGGTTTGTTGTGAGTGACCATGTCTGGCACTGGTAGCATAGAGTTGGAATAAATATGCTTTGAAAAAGATGTGTAATAACTGTAATGTTGTGAATTCCCAGGGAAATCCCAGAGAGTTCTCGATTGGGGGGACAAGGTCTGAGGACCAGTGAAACAAGACCAAAGTGTGGAAAGCATGTCTCGATTATTCCCTGGTGGGTGAATAGAGGTAGGAGGAAAGCGTGAGACTTAAACGGAAGGTGTGAACCCAGAGAGTTTGGACCTGGATGTGTGCGGTCGAATGCAGACCGTCTGACCACATGTATTTGTTCGAGAGCAGAAATAAATGTCTACTGACTACAAGTTTCAATTGTGTACAGGTACAAGATGTTAGCCTGATCCAGATGTATGATCCGAAAGGTAATGGCAGAGAGAATCACATTGTGAGATAGTCATAAATCCGCTATGTGTAGCACTCACGAGAACACAAGACAGCCACAGGACAGGACAGCTGTTAAAACAGCAAATAAAGATCAATAACTGTGTGCTTGTCATCTGGTGTATTCCTAGTAACTTTATGTAACTAAGAACTTAAGTATTGCAATGTGACGAGTTCAATCAAACCCTAGACAGAGCCACATTGCAATGTGACGAGTTCAATCAAACCCTAGACAGAGCCACATAGCAATGTGACGAGTTCAATCAAACCCTAGACAGAGCCACATTGCAATGTGACGAGTTCAATCAAACCCTAGACAGAGCCACATAGCAATGTGACGAGTTCAATCAAACCCTAGACAGAGCCACATAGCAATGTGACGAGTTCAATCAAACCCTAGACAGAGCCACATAGCAATGTGACGAGTTCAATCAAACCCTAGACAGAGCCACATAGCAATGTGACGAGTTCAATCAAACCCTAGACAGAGCCACATAGCAATGTGACGAGTTCAATCAAACCCTAGACAGAGCCACATAGCAATGTGACGAGTTCAATCAAACCCTAGACAGAGCCACATAGCAATGTGACGAGTTCAATCAAACCCTAGACAGAGCCACATAGCAATGTGACGAGTTCAATCAAACCCTAGACAGAGCCACATAGCAATGTGACGAGTTCAATCAAACTCTAGACAGAGCCACATAGCAATGTGACGAGTTCAATCAAACCCTAGACAGAGCCACATAGCAATGTGACGAGTTCAATCAAACCATAGACAGAGCCACATATTAATGACATTTCCTGGTTGTCATTTCAGGCTGGGTCAACTTAGCAGCCTCAGGTCCACTCTTTCCCCAAGAAAGAACGGCCACACGGGGAAGAAATCTACACGGAGAGGAACTGCTACACAATAATAAGAGCATTGGAAATGAAATGCTATAGAAACAATTCTTAGAATACCAGGGACAAAAAAAAATAAGAAGACAAAATGCCAACACCCTGGAAGGTCTGAGCATGTAGGAGAATTGGCTTGTAAACAGCATCCTGAGCTGAAAGCAGAGGTATTTCGGTCGTTAAGTGCCATGGTAGCCTGGAGAGAACGGGAAAAGAGGGTTTCTGAAAATAAGAGGCAGAGGCCAGCTCGTCGAACAGCACACTGAAAAGGCACTGGCTATGAAAACACATAGGGCTGGAGAATTGGCTAGTGAAAGAGAGACTTTCAGGAGAGCCATGATGAGAGGGACATTCTGTAGGAGGCCTGTTGTTGGATGATTCCGTATAAAAAGGAACTGAAACATGAACAATAATGGTAACAGGTGCGCAAAGTGAAACTTAAACAGTACAAACACATATAAACTGAAATGTGACAAGTGAATAAATAAAAGATATACAAAAGCCCAAAATATAATCAGATATACATAAAATTCTATGAACAAATGGCAGTAGCTGTGTATAGGATTTGAATAAGTGCATAAATAAGAGGTTACCTCTGATAAAATAAACATTAAATTATATGAACAGAGGATTACAGAAAGATAAAAGATGCACACGTGATGCTTCAAAAAATAAAGAATTACAATACGAAAGTAAATGCAATTAAAGTACAAATAAAGTTCAAGTAATTACAGTAAAAGTACATGAACAATAAAAGAGATGAAACACTCAGATTATATTTAAGCAACAGCTTATAACAGATTACATGTAGTAAACTTGAATGAATAATAAAAGAAATTAAATACCATAAAATAACAACAAAAGAGGTTAAATACAGCCAAATTACCCAAACAATAGTAAGTAAAAAGAAGAGTACATGTGGTAAACTTAATAACCCTTTGGTTCCGAGATGCCAGTAATCCAGGAACGCTGCCTGTTACAAATCCCCTGGGAAGATGTTAAACCAGCCCTGTTGCACTGACTAGTCCCAACAAGCTTAGTTAATTGGCATTGTTTCTATTTGCACCTGTGCAATGTTTAGGAGAGTCAGATATGATTATGGGGGCTATCCATGTATACAATTTGACTGTACATTTGTTTCAGGTTCAAGGGAAGGTAATAATTTGATTTCCCTGTTCCATTTATGTTTACTGATTACTCCCCTTCATATGTTCATAGTTTTCAACTAGACGCCTAGTGTACACAAGATGTGCTGATGCTACGTCTCTCTTTACTACACCTTGGGCCTCTGATGCTACACCCCATGGGACTGAAAGAGTTCAAAGAAAATATGTTTTAAATGTACATAATTAAATTTAAGCACAATTTATAAAATAATTGTTTAAACAAATTTCTTTTTAAAAGGAATTTCAGTAGATATGCCCGGATTCTGGCCAGTGTCCCCAAATGTTTCTGGGGTGAAAGTATTCAATGAACAGTACAAGAAATTAAATATACTCAAATGACACCAGTAAAAGACACATTCAGCTAACATAAACTGTAAAAGAGACTATAAAGTGTCAAATAGCAAACAAAAAGGTAGTATAATAAAAGGCACATTATGTTAGATAAGCAGTCAGCAGAGACGCAACCACACACAATAACTGCTCATTAAAACGTATAGAAGAAACGATAAGATAATTAAATCTTTTGCAGACAAATGTGAGAATCGTTCAACAACAACTGCTCAGGGACACTCATTCATGAAATATACCACACCCACGTGACTTGAAAACTTCTATGTGTCTGTTGATTATGCTGGTGTGAAAGCTTCTGCTTGCCTTTATGTGCTTTTCATGAGTTGGTCCCTTAGTTCTGGTGGTCTTTAACCAAGCAGTTGCTAATTCAGCTCCTACTATCTCTAAACAGACCGCCTCGTGTTGATTTCTACTGTGGTATAAACAGAAAACCATTCAGAAAACAGACCGCCTCGTGTTGATTTCTACTGTGGTACAAACAGAAAACCATTCAGAAAGCAATGCTGTTGAATTAAGGAATCAACATCATAGCACTCAGGACACTACCATGAGCACTCTGTCCCCATCTTCAGCAGCAAGCGAAGAGTTTCAATTCAGATATTGCCAGTAACTGTCTGATTGCATCTCCGTCTTGCTGTTCCCTTGAGTGTTGAGCGTTGACCAGATTCCCTAGTTAATCCCCTCTGCGCTGTTCTCCTTAGACCGTTATGGCCTATTTGTGCCTTAGCACTGTTCACTGGCTCCTAAAGGGCCCTTACAACAATTCACCCCAATTGCAGAGCCGGCCAATCTGGCTGCTTGTTTCCTAACACACCAGCATCAGAAAGCAATGGCAAACTACTAAACGTAAACTTGCCTAGTGAAATCACAAACAGGTCCTATAATATCATGTCAAGGATATGCAACTTGTCCCCTCTAAAAGCTGAGCTTCCAAAAGCAACACATCAGTACCAACACTTTCAGTAGTCGTGCCATAGGACAGAAACAGTGGAACTCATAATTCAGATTCTTTTTCTCCCTGTGTGGGATCCAAGGCTCCATTTTGGAGAATGAAGTTCTGAGCCACTGCCCCTCTGAGAGGCCTGTTGCTGGAGGCAACTAATTAGGGGCGTTTCCTTCACAGTTGGAGTGTGTCTGCCTGAGAGGCAAGAAACCAACAGTCTGCATACAAATAAGGTAGATGTGTAAAACAGATGTGCATATAACACGCAAGTTCTGAATCAAGAACAAAGTCCAGGAGTGGATGAACAACCAGAACCTTCCAACAGAGTTTACAGGCAGTGAACTCTAAGAAGGAAAAAAAAGGGAGAAGACTGTTTTTCTTCGTTCGGCAATGAAAGAGTGATAAATGCATGTCCTCTAGTACACCAATAACCACGCTAGTACTGCCTGTATGTACCACTGTTGCAGTGTAGATGATGGTGGGGGGGTTGAACCTGGGGATTTAAGGCCGCATGGCTAGTGCTGCCCCAACAGACTCCAGGTGAGGATTTTTGTGTGTGCCCCTGACAGGAACAAATTCACAACCTTACCGAGGATTGGAACCTAGGTTTCCCACACAAGAGCCCAGCATTCTAAACTGTTCAGCCAGCCACCCCTCTCTAGCATGTCCTTGCTTTTAGTAAAGTAACAGACTCTGTTCATGAGATAAGGTGTGTTGGCTATATCTTGTTATTACATTATCGGTAGACAAATCAGCAAATGATTGCCTTTACTTCCCAAAAATATCCCCGGACCCATTTTAAACTGAGCTGAGATAATGTCTGTTAGTGACAGGCTGGAACTGAGCAGCAGAGGAAGAACTGTATCACATGCAGATTGACTTCCTCATGTATTGACGGGGCACCAACAGAGATGACATTGTTTCAGATCTACAATAGGAATTAGATCACATATCATCCATGAAATACCTGGGCATAACATTTGACAGATGCTTGGCATTTTAAAAACATGTAGCCTACAATATAACCAAAGCCAAGAAAGGTCTCTCCGAATTAAAACATAGGAGCTGCAAACTTTGAGCAACAGCTATTTGTAATGTTGCTTCGTGCATTAGTTCTCTCCACCACTGAATATGCATTGGCCATCATGACACAGCATCACACAGATGAACAGACTGGAAAAAATTGAAAACGAGGCAATGCATATAATTCTTGGATGCACTAAAGACACCTCCTGTAAATCCATGTGATATCTCTTGGATTTGCCCACAATAAAAAAACAGAATTAAGCTATCCAGGGCCCTTGCTTTCACTAAGGGGACAGAAGGTTTCATTAACCAGCACAGAACAGGTGTCATCAGTCGTTTCACTCTTGTGGAGCTTTAGAGAAGATCTATGGATCTGTCTGGAGTGCTGTGATAATAATCCATACTGATCACTATCAAATACAGACACGGGAAAAGTCGATATTTACGTAGCGGGCAATGACATTTGCTAAAGTGTAGATACTGACTTTATCATTGAGGAATTATACACACTGATACTTTGGCTAATGACTGACTTGGCAAACACATTTTTTCGGCTAACAAGGATATTTTCTAGTTTTTCTGTCTCAGCTAAGGAAATTCATAATTGACTAATGAATGTTTTAGTGGCTGTGTATGGTCACATACTCCTGTTCGGCTGTACGGCGAGCCCAGAGTGTAGGACGCTGCACACCTTCGCTGTAGTGGTTAGGCAGAGGTCCAGTTGCTAATGAGGGAGAATGAGTGACGACTACAGGGACTATGTTCGAATGCCAATTAGGATCCATGTCTACGTTTCTGCAGTTTTGTTGATATGAGGGCTTGTAACTACCCTCTTGTGTGGTCAAATAAACCCAGTGTATGACGGAACTATTGTTGTCGAGTCCTGCTTCGAGAGTGAGGGAGCGAAAGTTATATCTTCAGACACTTGGAAGTGTGCTGATTAGTGGGTGACACAGACAGCAGACGACGCCGTGCTGTCAGCTGAATTTTCCGCACCATTACATTTCTGCTGACAAGAATTCTGGCTAATAAATGTCATTCGAGAATAAATAATCTTAATTAGCAGAGGGATCGCTGTAACCAGATGAATTTATATTAGTTGAATATCCTAAGCAATCGGAGAGGGGTGAAATATGCAGATGATCCTGAACAGTCAATTTTCAGCTGACTGCTCGACCAGACCAGGCTTTCAGGAACCTGTTGGTGCCACTCGTAGAAGTTTCTGGATAATGATGGTCACCGTATCTGCAGAGAACAACATAGCAGTAAAGTTATTCCATGCAGGAAAATAAACATACAACAATAACTTGACATGGGAAAATGTAATAAGAAATGTGAAGGGATAAAGTAATGTTGACATTTACCCGTAGAAACCCATTAATGTTTACAGAGTTCATGAGGATAGATAAATGTCTGGGACAATGCAAGTACAGACATTAGGCAGATATTAATGATGATAACAATATTAATGATAACAATGGTAATGCTGACAACGATCACATTAATTGATGATAGTGATGAAGATGATGATAATTCAAGGGTGAGACTGATAATGTTTATGTCTCTCCATAGGGTTCCAACGAGCACGTCGTGAGAGGCGACTAATTAGGACTCCTTGCTTAAAACTCAGAGTGCATCTGCCTGAGAGCTGGTGAACCAACAGCCTGTGTACAAATAAGCATGATATGTAAAAACAGATGTGCGAAAAAATAAAATAGACAAACTTAAGTTTTGGAGCAAGATGAAAGTCCAGAAACGGATCAACAACCATAACTGTACACAACAGTTTGCAGCCAATGAACATCAAGCTCTCATCCTTTCTGAAGAAAGGCCAGAGATGACCAACACTTACTTGACCGGCATGGGCAGGTCATTATCCTACATCTCAGGACAGGACATAACAAACTTAACAAGCATAGGCTTCGTCTAAGTAGTTCACCTTTGTGCCCCTGTGGGCTGTGTGTGCTGACTACAGAACATGTCTGCAAGAATGTCCCTTGTTCAGCCCATTAGGAAGGGAATACTGGCCTACTGTACTCAAACTTGTTTGGAACTCAAAGGGAACTAAAAACAGTCAAATTTATCGCAAGAACTTGTCTGCCAGTGTAAATCAGAAAGCGAACACAAGAAGAAGAAGCAGAAGAAATTCCTTTCCTGATTTGCAACCTCTAGGCAACATGATCTGTGGCATTTTGTTCCCACCAATCTATAGATAATGATGGTGATGATGATGATAGTAATGTTACTCACCCATAAACTTGAAGTGAATGCCCATGTATATGAAAGGTACGTAGACCACAAAACCGCAGCTGATAAATATGACGGCGTAGACAAACTGCACACCCGGGTTCTGGAGGATAGGAGCGATCACCAGGTAGATAGAAGCCAGCAGTACGACGATAGGAATGAACAATGGAACCTGAGGACACATGAAAAAAATCAATGCTACGTAAAAAATGAACACAAATTATCTTTCTATAATCAGATAAAGATTATTTATTCTTCTCTTCTTCAACAAAGTGTTAGGGAAATACGAAAGGATCATCTGGTGGTCTTTCAAATCTTCTTCTTGTTTTCTCTACTCCTGGAATGTCTTGCAGCATCACGGCAGGAAGACATCTCTGAACAGATCCTTCTGTTTGCTTTGTATATAGCACTTTTCAGTGCTTCTGATATTTCTGCAGTCCATGTTCTGCGTGGTCGACCTCTTGCTCTGTTACAGAAGTTATCTGTACAACATTGCTCTCTACGGTGCCCTGTCTGTCACCAGTCTTGTTACATGCCCAACCATTTGATTTGACGTCTACCAATAAAATTCAGTATTGGTTCTGTGTCGACTCTCCTCCTGATATCATCATTCCTAGCCAATCTTTCCTTGTAAGACCTAGCATGGTACGTAAATATTTCACTTCTGTCTTCTGAAGACAGTGTCCATGTCTGACACTGATAGCACAGCGCTAGTACAAATATTGTGTTGAACTGTGTGTGTTCTTTTAGTGTTCATATTCACATGCTTGCATTTCAATATTGGTGCCATTCTTCCTACAAATTTGGCTCTCAGGCAGGAGGTCTTCATCAAGATGCACTGTAAGACGGTTTAGGAGAATTCTGGCCAGGATTTTTACCAGATTATTGGCTTTATTGCATCTTTGTTGTATTTCTCTATTCATTCTTCCACTTTCTGGAAAATACTGCTTCCTAGATATGTAAAATCCTTTGCCTGCTTTAACAAATTTGTGGAAATTAGTCTTCATCTCTAACAGACTAATAATGATGCTGTTTTTCCTCTTTTGCATGGTCTTTCTCTGGCTCCGTGTACACTATATTTGTTTTCCCAACATGACTCGCCGTGGTGTTGCTACAAAGGCATGCTTGTTGAATGATGAAACAAACTTTTTTCGGGTTGCTATTCAATAAATCTTTAGCAATCTTCACTGCGTTAATCAGGATTTCTTCTTCTAAGGTACCACAACCTACTCCAGTTGTCCCCTGTTATTGCTGCCCAAAGATTGTGCAGTGTCACAACTTCACCTCGTGAATTAATGTTTTCCCCTCGCTGATTCGGGGTCCCATTCTGAAAAAGGGGGGTGGGGTGGGAACAGTCCCACTGCCTCCCTAACAAGCATGTCATACAAGAAAACTAAATAGAAATGTTTCCTTTAAAGTCAGAAAGCATCGGCCTGAGAGGAGAGGAACCAACAGTCTGCATAAAAATAAGACAGATCTGTAAAACTGGTGTGCAGGCAAAACTACGGCGATAAGTTCTGGTTGTTCATCCACTTCTGGACTGAAGTCCAGTTCTAGAACTTAAAAGAGAGGGGGGGGGGGGGGGGGGAGCGGGAAGATATATATATATATATATATAGAGAGAGAGAGAGAGAGAGGGGGAGAGAGAGAGAGAGAGACAGACAGACAGACAGAGAGAGAGAGAGAGAGAGAGAGAGAGAGAGAGAGAGAAAGAGAGAGAGAGAGAGAGAGGGGGAGAGAGAGACAGACAGACAGACAGAGGGAGAGAGAGAGAGAGAGAGACAGAGAGAAAGAGAGAGAGAGAGAGAGAGACGCGCACACAAACACATCACCTCACCTTGTAGGGTCTGTGAGTGTTAGGTTCAGTGACTCGCAGCACCAACAACGCGGCCGTGGTGATGCCGTAGAAGAGCCAGGAGGCAAAGCTGAAGAAATCAATCAGCGTGCTCAAGTCGCCAGGAATGATGAGGCATAACGACAGGCTTAGCTGGCAATACAAGTTACAAATAAATTATACATACATTCTACATTTACATATCCAGCAAAAAGTTACAGGGAATCCATAGCGAATACTGTTACAGACAGAAAGACATGATAGTGAATTTGTGCTTGTCTTGGTAAAACAGCAGTAACTTTTGAATAAAGTCTACTTTGTATTTTAGACAGAAGATGGGTGCATTTATTTGCTGCATTTCAATCAACTTACTGTAGTATGCACCCAACAAGAAATATGGCAGGCAATAAAGACAGACATTCATTAACTGGTGCCTGTGCAGAATAGAGGGAATCAAATGGTAGGACAGAATCACTAATGTAGAGCTTGGGAGACAACTAAGCAAGCTCTAGTTGACCAAGAGGTGAGGAAAAGACGCTGGTGTTGGATAGGACACACATTGAGAAAACCGGAGAAAAATATAACTAGAATGAATTTGCATTGGAATCCATAGAGGCACACAAAAAACACATGGAGAAGGGAGCTGGAGAGATTAGAAAGATGGGAAGGACATGGGGAGAGCTGAATGCGATAGCAAAGGATAGAACGACTTGGCGTGAGTTGGTTGAAGGCCTATGCTCCACTGGAGTCTAGATAGGCAGAAGAAGATGAAGAAGAAGAATAAATTGTGCTATCTATTGTTTGTGTCTTCTGTGTAAAAATTAAATTCAATTTCTGTCTCAGTTTTCAATATCACTTGGAACAGAACACCGAGTTAAACAACTTTCAGAATTCTGGTTGTGTTTTCAACTTCATATTTGTGTTACAAGACTTTCTCAGCACCTCCATTATAAAAAACCAACAGAAATCAAATGGATTTAATTGCAGTGCTTGTCAATAAGAAACAACACTCCTGCCATGTATATCGGAATTTCTAACCTCTCTGCAGCAGTAGACGTCACATCAGCTGAAAACTGTAATTTCTAAAAAATTTTAATTTTCAGATTTAACAAATAAACTGCTATTTACATTTGGTTGTCAGAGGGGCAAAAAAAAAACCATTCCTCCTGTTTTGATGATTCTTAAAGGACTCGTAACTAGACTAACAACTCCTCAACAGCTTGTACAGCTAACAACTGCCAAGGACTGAAAGCGTTAACTCTAACTGGCAACACCTACCGTAAATAAGACAGCTGGCATAGGTGTGTTTCTGTCAATTTGTAGAAATGACAGAAACTTGGGGAAGTGGCCATCGCGTCCGGCAGAAAAACTTAACCTAAAGAACAGACAATTATGATAAGTTATAGTTATAAATACATCTGTCACATAACAGCAGTAACTCTCCTACCACAATAGACCTGCCCACAGTCTGGACACCCCCATATTATTTGGTGTACCTATAATCTGGGATAGTCCGTCCATAGATATATAGTTCGTTTGTTGTTGGGAAGTCCAGCTGTGAGAAATGTATATAAATCGCTCCTAAATTGATCCTTTTTGGCGAATAGTGTCAATATGTATGATACAACACATTTTCTGCACCTGTTCAAGCTTAATAGTTTGACCACTTCACTGCGTGCTTGAGCCATATCAACTGTAGTAGTTAGAAACTAGAATTCTGTATGTCACTTCTACTTAGTCCGTTCGAGTGAACAGTTGTGTCTTGGCGCTACAGCCACTTGATCGTTAATCGTTTTCTTTGAAAACATTCGTTTGTACAGGATGCTGGAGAATCCAACAAGTGTCAAAGCTATAGTCTGACTGTCCTTTTAACTGCCATCCTGCGTATTTGAGCAACATCGTTATGTCGCCCGTGTAAAGGCAGAATGCCTGAGCATCAGGTAACATTGTATCATATAGTTCCCAACGCCCAAGTTACTTCACAGAAGAAGTCGAGCAAAGACTACCAACTATTATGTGGTCTGTATGTTGAGGTCAACACCAGCGAACGTCATTGAGAGATGAATTGATCCTTCCCTTAGTCACGTGCAATGAGAATTATCACTTCACGTAAGGCGTGGAGTCAAGAACATATAGAGGTCTACAGTTCTGTGTTGCTGAGACGCTTGAGGACTCCCATAAGCTAAGTCCAGTTATCTGCAAGGATTAGTGATGAACTCCGCCCTCCAACCTCGAGCTATTTCGCTCCTCTCTCCGTGCAGGGATGAAAATGGATCTGTTGGTGGCACCTGAAGGAGACCTGCCTGGCCGAGTGATACCCAAGAGTTTGTACTAACCCTGTGGAGTCAGAGCTCGAGTCACCTCATTCTTGAGATAAGCTGAATGGATGTTTGAACTGATTTTGGGAAAGTAATCATGAAGTAAAAGTGCGAGACGAAACTGCCATACGACAACATCTCAACTGGCAACAAAAATCAAAACTTTTAAAGTGGCAAGCTAAATGTATCACACTACACAGACAGCCTAGATACTCGCCTGCTGGCCTGAAGACCTTCAGTTTGAATCAACAATGGATGGATTTAATAACCAGAAAAAAATAACGTCAGCTGCCAAGTCAGCCCAGCCATAAAGGCACCTGGCATGTCAATTAACTACACTTAGCTTTGCTACATATCTGACATGATACAGAAATTTTTTTATGATACCACAGACCAAGAATAAGCCAAACATTGACATTCTACATGATTTCAGCATCAAGGGTAACTGATTCATCAGCTGAAAACTGTGGTATTCCGGCTGTGTTAAACATCACAGTGGCGCTGAAAAAAAAACTAAGATGGAGGGACAGCTTCCGGAAAATGAGGCAGAGGCAGACCTCGGCAAATGTTGATGCAAGACACAGAAGATGCACTGACTATGAAAGCACATAGGGCTGGAGAATGGCTAGAGAAAGAGAGGCTTTCAGGTGTGCCACCGAAAATGTTCGGTTGCAATGGATATCATGCTTTCCACTCACCTGGTGTTCATATGTTCTAATCGTGAGACACAGTTGCAATGGATATCATGCTTGCCATTCACCTGGTGTTCATATGTTCTAATTGTGAGACACAGTTGCAATGGATATCATGCTTGCCATTCACCTGGTGTTCATACGTTCTAATTGTGAGACACAGTTGCAATGGATATCATGCTTGCCACTCACCTGGTGCTCATATGTTCTAATTGTGAGACACAGTTGCAATGGATATCATGCTTGCCACTCACCTGGTGCTCATATGTTCTAATTGTGAGACACAGTTGCAATGGATATCATGCTTGCCACTCACCTGGTGTTCATACGTCCTAATCCTTTTCAAGGCAGGAATTTTAAAAAAAAATTTTGTACTGGGCTCCCAGATCATGATCCGGTATGGTTGACTATCAAGTGCACAACAGTGGCATCTATACTTAGACTGGCTGTTTGCAACAAGTCTCTCATTCTAGCTGGCTTTCTGAATTAGATCTAATTTTTGGGGCAGGGCATACATTAAAAACATCCTGAAAGTTGTGGCAGGCTTTTTTTTTTAGAGTAGGGCAGATATTAAAATCCTGAAAGTCGTCACAGGCTAATTTTTGGGGTAGGTCTTATCAGGAAACATGGTAGAAGACAGAAGGAAAGAAGAAAACAAACAACAGAGTGAGAAGATCTGTGACATAAATGGAACCGAACACTTACCTTCCAGAAGAGAAGAGGCAGCCATTAGATGAGCCAAACGTTGAAGCTACAACAAAGCATGGTATCAGCCACGACATGACACCAAGCATGCGGTCACCCCATGTCTGAAATTGTGTACCACAAAAGATATTTACACACAACTAGAACAACTTGTATGCAGCAAACTTCTTCTTTCTTCTAATTGTACTAGGGAGGCATGGGACTCATAGCCCACGGTAATGGTGAGTGTGACTAGCAAGACCCGTCTGCGTTAAGTAGAATCTTCAACAATAAATGCATGAGATTTCAGGATCACTGCTGCCATCATCTGTATCTGACAGGTTTCTTCTTGGACTTTTCATCCGTCTGCAATTTCGTTTGCATCATTACGGCTGTGGCTTAGGCGTGGTCAACACACTTCATATTTCCAAAATACCCCGGTTCAATTCCAGCTACTGGCTGGTGATTTCTCACTGGACCTTTTTGTGTTTGATTGATACAACGGTACGTAGTTCTGACCATTCAGGAAAAGCAACGGCAAACTAACGAACATAACACTGCCTGGTGAAACTATAAACAGCTCCAAAAATGCTTGGGCTGGTTCTGCGACATCCTGTAAAGGATACACAGCTAAGTAATCTTGTTCTCATTAGTCCCTTTTCCCGTCCTAACTGTGGCCCCTCCATGTAATGCCATCTACAGATTTCTGTTCCTATGAATCCTATGCAAGTATTGTGGCATGCAAGGAAATGTTTACCGTACGTGTTTTAGAACCCGGGGGGTCATTGATGAGATTATAATTTGGCCACATACAGAGAGACATCTAGCACAAAGATGGGGTGACCCATTTGCTAAGAAGCTGAAACTAAGATTACCAGATTTAGCACAACACCACAATTATCATAACTATGGGAAGATACGTTACCAATACAACACCACAGTTATCATCACCAAGGGATTACTATATGATTGTCAGTCTCTCGCCAGTTTGTCTAACTCATGAATTGTCATTAAAACAATTTAATTCTTAAAATGGTGGTTGATCCTGAACCAGCTCACTAGCAGGTCAGTGCTCTTTCAACTATGTCACCACAACTCACTACTTAATACAATGTATAACTAATATGTACAGTTATATATGTCCTAGGTAAATGATCATATTTATGTCAGTGACGAGTTGGGCACATTATGTGACTAATAATCATAAAGACCAATCAGCATCCTTCTTGTTTGTGATAACTTGTAAACTGGCAGAAAGCTCTGGTTGTGATCACAACTTGTGAACTGGCAGAAAGCTCTGGTTGTGATCACAGCTTGTAAACTGGCAGAAAGCTCTGGTTGTGATCACAGCTTGTAAACTGGCAGAAAGCTCTGGTTGTGATCACAACATGTAAACTGGCAGAAAGCTCTGGTTGTAATCACAACTTGTGAACTGGCAGAAAGCTCTGGTTGTTTATACAATTCTGGACTTCAGTCTTGCTGCAGAACTTGAGCTGTGCGTGCACATGTGATTAACAGACCTTGTCTTCCAGGTCGACCCAGCCATAAATGGGTACGAGGTAAAGTCATAAAAAGTAACGGTGGCCAGCAAAACGTTGACCACATCAGCCCCACTGAGTAGTGACTGGTTTAGCCCTATATGTCCCAGACACCCAAAGGTGTGCAGATGGATCCTTTACTGTAGAAGCTAGTTACTGTAAAAGATCCCTTTTCACACCTTTAGGCCCATCAGGTATATGGGAAGAGCACCTATATATTTTTACAGACCAATCGGCACTAGGTGGGTAATGTAGTCAGCATTATGCCGGCCGTCTTTACTTCCCCAAGACAGCCATCCTGGTACCCATTTTAGGATGGGTCGACCTGCGACGCCCCATACAGCACTGGGTTTCGATCATGGTATTTTGGAATTACGAGTCAGACTTGCAACGCCTAAGCCACGGGCGCTGCTAGTTACTGTAAGTAATATATAAAAAAAATATGTTCACAAACATCTCATCAACAAAATTTTCGGACACTCACCACGGCCACAGCGTGGGAAATCATAATCTCCTCTTTGGACATGACAGCCAGGTAGCCGATGTTTGCCAGAACGTAGCAAACGGTTGTCAGCGGGATGCCGATCATGATCGCCCGGGGAAGGTTCCTGAAAAATGTCCATCAGAGGCAACTCTTAGAAATGTCTGTCAATACAGAAAGTTTGCTTGTATTTCCAAATTCTCCTGTGTCATGGGGAAACAAGGAATAGAACCAATGCTTGCCTGACAAGCATGTCGTAGGAGTCCACTGATTAGGGAATTCCTTTGAAGGAGTATATCTGCAACAAACCAACAGTCTGCATACTGATCTTTAAAACGAGTGCACACACAGAACTCTGGCCAAGGTCTAGAAATGTACACACAACCAGGACTTTCTGGTGGGGTTTAGAGCCAGTAAACACAACCAGGACTTTCTGGTGAGGTTTAGAGCCAGTAAACACAAACAACAACAAATCTAAATATTTAAATAATGCAGACACAAACAAAACATTGCACGGAGAGGCTGGAGGTGAATCATGACCAGGGCTGATACCGGTACAGACCTGCCTTCACCTCTCTGCAGTCATCCCAGAAACAGGTTTCCAACCGAAGGACTGGTTGTCAGAGACAATCAATGGCCAGTTAAACAAGGGCAAGCATGTAGAAACTGGTTGCAGGGCAAAGAAAGAAAAATACCAGTCAACTCTCGTTGAGTACGTTGGGTATGGAGACAGTGAGATGGCTGCTGCATGGGAGGATGGAGCACGAATGAATCAGATGGATATGCCAGGATGTTGATACGGACAAGAAGTAACAAGACTGACCAGCGTGGATAAGAGACTGAAGTTTGCTTCGAAGCTAGAGAGTATCTGCCTGAGAGGTGAGGTACTAACAGTCTGTATACAAATAAAATGTGAAACAGATGCGCACATAAAAACTCAAACACTGAACCAAAGTCTAGAACAACCAGGACTTTCTGTTGGAGTTTACAGCTAGTGAAGGCGAAGAAGAACTGTAAATACAACTAAAGAAAACTGAAGTGACTACAATGCCCAGAAATCAGTTTCACTGACTGTGGACAACTTCTTCATGTGAACAAGTCTGGCTTGTCTCTCACTCACCATCTTCACAAACTGCCTTCCCATCATACCTCACTGCAGCACAGTATTAATTAAGTAACAGAAAGTTCATTCACCCCTAGAAGAGCATTTGCAACATTGTTGGGGTTTACAGCTGTGACATCTGGACCTTTATGCCCGAAACATCTGATTGTAAATCCAGAATTAGTAGCCACTTATAACATCTTTTTTAGGGAGCAGTGGGTATATCCCCTTCCAACTGGGGCCCTAGAAAACACTCAGGAAAAAGCACAAAATAACACTATCATGTGGAAAGATGACAATATAATTGCAGGGTGGGTGAAGTGAAGGCAGCTGCAAGATTTCTTGTTCTTCATTCCTATCTTGCAGAGACATTATCACTCCCAACTGTGAACCAGTCGACAGTCTGTCAACGTGAGTGACCTGGCGATGACTTTCCCAGCAGTCTTTGACGATATTGATGAGAATAGAGTTTGTTGCAATATTCTTCTCTTCATTGCGTTCACTGGGTGTAAACTCTGGCAGAAAGTGCTGGTTGTTCGTTCTCATCTGGACTTTCCTCTTGTTTTTCATGCACATACATTAGACAGATCAGGCTTATCTGTATGCAGACTGTTGGTTCCTCATCTCTCATGCAGATGTACTGACTTCCAAGGAAGCACCCTAATTAGTTGACTTTTACAAAATGCTTGTAAAGGGAGCTATTTAAAAAAAATGTTGTTGTCCACACAGTGGAACCCGGAACCTAGAGAGTGAGTTTGTTGTTGTCCACACAGTGGAACCTGGAACCTAGAGAGTGAGTTTGTTGTTGTCCACACAGTGGAACCCGGAACCTAGAGAGTGAGTTTGTTGTTGTCCACATGGTGGAACCCAGAACCTAGAGAGTGAGTTTGTTGTTGTCCACTCAGTGGAACCTGGAACCTAGAGAGTGAGTTTGTTGTTGTCCACACAGTGGAACCCGGAACCTAGAGAGTGAGTTTGTTGTTGTCCACTCAGTGGAACCTGGAACCTAGAGAGTGAGTTTGTTGTTGTCCACACAGTGGAACCTGGAACCTAGAGAGTGAGTTTGTTGTTGTCCACACAGTGGAACCTGGAACCTAGAGAGTGAGTTTGTTGTTGTCCACACAGTGGAACCCGGAACCTAGAGAGTGAGTTTGTTGTTGTCCACTCAGTGGAACCTGGAACCTAGAGAGTGAGTTTGTTGTTGTCCACTCAGTGGAACCTGGAACCTAGAGAGTGAGTTTGTTGTTGTCCACTCAGTGGAACCCGGAACCTAGAAAGTGAGTTTGTTGTTGTCCACATGGTGGAACCCGGAACCTAGAGAGTGAGTTTGTTGTTGTCCACACAGTGGAACCCGGAACCTAGAAAGTGAGTTTGTTGTTGTCCACATGGTGGAACCCGGAACCTAGAAAGTGAGTTTGTTGTTGTCCACACAGTGGGACCCAGAACCTAGAGAGTGAGTTTGTTGTTGTCCACACAGTGGAACCCGGAACCTAGAAAGTGAGTTTGTTGTTGTCCACATGGTGGAACCTGGAACCTAGAGAGTGAGTTTGTTGTTGTCCACACAGTGGGGCCCAGAACCTAGAGAGTGAGTTTGTTGTTGTCCACACAGTGGAACCCGGAACCTAGAAAGTGAGTTTGTTGTTGTCCACATGGTGGAACCTGGAACCTAGAGAGTGAGTTTGTTGTTGTCCACACAGTGGGGCCCAGAACCTAGAGAGTGAGTTTGTTGACATGATGGGATACCAGTCTTTAGACTGAATAACGACACTAATGTTCATAAATGATGTTTTTTTTAAAACAATATTTCAATATCCTCATATATTATTCATCTCTGGGTGATAAATAATTTAACTGAAAGATGCAGAAACTTACTGTGTGGGGTTCTTCAGCTCTTCTGTAATGAAGTTTAGGCTGTTCCTGAAAAACAGATACAAAGACACTAATATTAGTTGTTCTGCAATTTCTTTTTTAGTTCATATACATCCAGGAATTCAGTTAAGACTGAAAATAAATGTTTGTTTTATAAGTTCTAAGTTCGGAGTGCCTCTGCCTGAGAGGCACAAGGAAGCAAGAATCTGCATTCAAATAAGTCAGATTTGTTAAACAGATATGCACACAACACTGGAACAAAACTAAGTCTAGAAGTGGACAAACAGCCAGAACTTTCTGCCCGAGAATACAGCTGATGAATGCCAAGAAGAAGAAGATAAGTTCTGAGTTAGCAGCTGCTGTTTAGCTATGATGGACTTCCATTTATTTCATGTTTATTGGTCAGCAGAAAATATACAGCACTAGCTGTACCCGGCCACGCGTTGCTGTGGCGTAATTTGGCTACATAGAAAATAGAGAACATAGAAATGTGTCTTCGCTTCACGCTAGCGATGTACAGAGCAACAGCTAAACCACAGCTAATAAAACTTTGAGTGGGTAAGGCAGTTACTGTAACTTAAATCTATCTCAGTAAACAGTTTATTTTAACCACCCATCCCCCAGTTCACCTACTACTTTCTCCCTCATCGAAGTAGTTGGAAAAACTACCCTAGTGAAAAGCAACGAAAAGAGGAAAAATACACCATAATTACAAAATGAACACATTTGCTAATTGCTGTAAACAACCCTGCACGCGTTGCTACAATAGAAAGTGAATTGAAAGGAAAATCGCTTTAACAAAATGTAATTATATTGGATCATTGTGCCGATTTCATTTATTTAGGAAAAAAACAGGTAATTTAACAGTATAAATGTATTTACTGAAGTGCTTTCGGGTAAACAATGTTCTTTGTTCTTCCGTCTGGCGCGTACACAAATAAATCAGAAGGTTTTCCGACGCGTGAACAGGCCACATATAGCTGTCCATGTGAAAAGCACGGATGTTCCAAATGTAGTCCACACACTTGTAGGGATTGTCCCTGTGATTTGTTTATGGTCATTGCAAAGGCGAGTCGCACCGGAAACTGCAAGCGTCTGAATTCAAATGGCATGTCTATTGGAATCATTGGGATGCGTGGCAAAAGTATATTCTCGCCCTTAAATTTCCCATTTAAAATTGTACCTTCGATGATATTGAGCATCAGCTTTTTCACTGAAAGCCTGGTACCATTGCAAAGACGTGGCGGATTGATGTTTCTGAGAAGAATGATGGGCACGCCAATTTTCAAGGTTAAAACGTGGGGTGGCATGCCTGGCAAATCAAGTGAATTTAAAAACTCAGTTGGATAATTAACAACTTCGTCCTGATTCATGACAGTATCGATAGACATATACGTTGTCACATCGCCAGGTAATTTGTCTTGAATGTTCAGATTCATGGCATACACATCCTTGTTTTTAGCTGCTAAGATAGCACGTTCACTGAGCCACTGATTGTTAGCGTATTCACGAACTATCAATCGATATAAATAATAATTCATGGCACTGACTTTCTTAATCATCTCCTCATGTGTTTGTGGATTTCTCAATTTGATGTTGAAATGATATCCATCTTCTCCTTGCCAAAATAAAACTGGATATTGCAATCCGTCATATGAGCGATGAGTTTCTGAGACTCGCTGAACATCACCATTTCTGCGATGAAGAATTATGTCACGCGAGTTGAATTCTTCGCCAACCATAACAATTGCCACTTCATCAATTGTTGGTGCATTGTACTGTCTTTCATGTTGGCCAACTGGTGTTTTGTCAGCTCTGAGTACAACTCTGTAGTCATCAGCTGGCATTTGTTGAAGAGCAGTTCTGAACAATCTAATTAATTTGTTGTGTTGATCAAATAAATTTTGTAAAGCAGCAACTATGTCTCGTTGTGTCCCCTTATTGAATCGACAACGTTGATTAATTTGTTGATCAATGTTCCCCATGAAATAAATCTGAAGAAATTTGTAATCTGCGTCGGGCAGTGGTAGTAAGGAGCCAGCACGATGATAAATCTGGCCTTGCACTTTAAATGTCGGCATGTAATTCTCGCGCACAATATTCGTTGCACCGAATGATGTCATCTGGAAACACGAATTGTATTTGCGAATGTTGGCCAAGAAATGTTTCGACTGGCTTGTGTCACCTGCTACCAATGATGATAATGTCGGGTGGTGAATGTAATACTGGCAATTTAACTTTGCCACCAGCGCAGCACATACCCGGCGTTTCATTCTTAAATTTAAAGGCACTGCAATGTACGCACACGTGATCCATTTTGCCAATAAGCACCTGCGGATGAAGACTGTAATCATAATTGCTGTTGTAATGGAATGCACCAAGATTCAAATCAACATGCAGTGTTCGCCTGGATAAAGTAGTGCGCAAACCGAACGGTGTCCAGTCTTGTTTTCCGTTGCTCGACTGTTTCTGATAAACGGACTTGAGCAGTGCGTACTCTATTGGTTTCCAATCTTGCTTCTCGTTGCTCGTCTGACTGAGACGATCTGGCTTCAGCAGTGCGCACTCGAACGTTGTCTAGTCTTGTTTTCAGTTGCTGGTCTGATTGAGATGAACGGGCTTCAGCAGTGCGCACTCGAATGGTTTCCAGTCTTACCTTACGTTGCTCGTCTGTTTCTGAAGCAATTAATGCCCTTCTCTTGCGTGTTTTAGGTGTAGATAGTCCAAGCGCTTGTCGTTTGGGAGGCATAACTACAAATGTGACTTGAAGTATAGCTGAAATAAATAAAAATATGAGCATGAGATAACAATCTATTTTGACTCAAGAGGAAATGCATAGAAACTGGGCAGCGAATAGTAAGAAAAGACGGTATATAAGACAATATGAAAAAGCCAACAGATAATGTGCACACATTTACCATTGTGAGATTTAAGGAGTGGTCCACACATGTATTTGAAATTTAAAAAATGTACATATAAGACTGATGGACCAATGTGTATAAATTTATCATTACTGGATTACTGGATAATGATAATGTGTAAATGTATACACTGTATACATTTATCATTGCGGGATTTAAGAAGTGGTCCACACTTATTATTTAAAGTAAACAAAAAAACGTACATACTGACTACTAATGTTACTTAAATAAATGCGCTCACCTGTTTAGATATTTTTAGATTCTAACACTGACCTCAGACGGAATGTCGTGTAAATTTATATAATTCTTTTGAATAACAATAACAGAAGAAAGCCAACCACAAATGTTGATATGTTGTGGTTGTACTACTTGTAACTTGTACTACTTGTACTCGAAGACGATAATAATAATACTAATAATAGTTAATGATGATAATGTGTATACATTTATCATTGCGGGATTTAAGAAGTGGTCCACATTTGTTTAAAGTAAACAAAAAACATGTGCATACTGACTAATGTTACTTAAATAAATGCTCTTACCTTTTTAAATATTTCTAGATAAAACAACTAAAAACCGCAGTCAATTGTTTCCTTTGTAATATAACACTTAAATGTCGCGGGCGGATGTTGACGATGGAGCGTCACTACTGCGCATGCACGGTATGGTAAATCGATCGCACATGCGCATTAAGTAACGTGGCTATAATTAGAAATCACTAAAGTTATAAATATTAGTTGCGTATATAATTGCGTAAATTGTGGTCTCCTATCTCTAACAGTGACAGGTTGAATTTCAAACCACGGCAGTTCAAAATCCGGTATCACAACAAACATATCCTGAAAATTTCAGCTAAATCGGTTCAGTAGTTTCCGAGTCTATAGGGGTGAAACAAACACACAAACATTGATTTTTATATATATAGATTGTGGCAGACAGACAGATGGACAACAGGCAGACAACAGAAAGATAGACATTAGATATGCTAACAGGTCATTTTAAAGGTCTTTTATCATGTAAAAAATATAAACAGAACTAGAAAACAAAGAGGAGAAGAAAGAGGACAATATGAGGAGAAAAGAAAGAAAGAGGAGGCAAGAAAGAAAGAGGAGGCAAGAAAGAAGAACAAGAAGAAAGAGGAGGAAGCGGATTAAGAAAATTATAATAATAAGAATAAGAAGACGAAAGAAAACAAAGAAGGAAAGAAGAACAAAAAAGAAGACAGAAAACAAATAAAAAAGAAGAAAAAAAGACAGAAAGAAAGAAAAAAGAAGGAAAGAAAGAAAGAAAACAAAGAAGAAAAAGAAAGATAGGAGAATGGCACCTACCAGCCATCAAATGCCCACAGCCCATTGTAGAAGGCAATGGCAACTTTCTGGGGGTCATTGTTTGTGTCCTGAAACCCCTCGGAAACATGTTCTGTGTTACCTGGTGGTGATGGACAACAACCGGCTGATCACACTGGCTATTCTAATGGTAATGACATGATACAATGCATTCTTTCCCATTCATTGGTCTATAAAATGATTTATTTAAATTTTTTTTTAAAGGAGAAAAATTTCTCAACTTTAGAATGCAATCAATCTTTTGATTCTAATATTCATCTATTATACGTTCTTCAGTAGCATTATGGGGTTCATGGCTGACTTTTGAAAATTCTTCTTCTTGTTCTTTCGTTTGTTCTGCAATGACTGTAGTATGAACTTCGCTATCTTCAGAAAATAACAGGAGCCCACAATCCTTAGCTGAGAACCACTAATATACAATATTCCCACAGTGATGCACAACCTTCACTGTGCTGTCAAATGGCCCGAAAACGTCAAACAGCCATATGGCCCATAAGGTTTTGGTCTCTACTTAGCAGCACCATGTAGTGTGAACATGGTCAGGCATTCTGCCACTGTTCTGAAGACTGGTTCCCAAGTTCTGATATTTTGGAGACCCTTGTGGGTCGGCACACTGTGCAATCTTCTTGCGGGCTGACAAGCCCACTGTCTGAGTCACAATGTCTTCTTCTTCTTCGCGTTCATCACCTACAAACCATCTGTTTATCCACTTCTGGACCTTGCTTCTGTACTGGGAGTTGGCTTGTGTGTGCACATTAGTTTTACAGATATGGCTTATCTCTGTGCAGACTGTTGGTTCCTCGCCTCTCAGAGAGATGCACTATGACTTCAAAGGAAATACCAGTTCAATCTACAGTTGCCAGATCACTGCTGGGGAACCTGTTTCTAGCATGGCTGCAGAAACCTGTAGTGGAGTCTTGTTCAGTGTGACCCCTTGGTCCTGTTACAATGAGGCTGGTTCGGTACCCCCGCATCTCAGTCACAATGTAATTATGTTCACAACAACAAAAAAACGAATAAAAAGAGAAGGAGGAGGAGGAGAAGAAGAAGAAGATTACCTTTGAAAAGCATAACAATGCCTCCAATGCTGATAATGGCCAAGGCGATGAGTTTAGTGAAGGTGGTGACATTCTGCACCATGGTGGCGGCTTTGACTGAGTAACTGTTGATGAAAGCAATGATGCCTGTGGACGAGATAAGCAGTTCTAAAAGGGTGAAGTTCATTGTTCATTTCAAGATCATAATCACTGCATGTCGAGCATACCCATAAGTGCTCAGATCTACTCCTAAGAATGTTTCTTAGTGTGTTGATGCTGACAACTCCTGGTCTGTGTTGGTTGAGGTAGCGACTGTAAGGTTTTGCCTGTTATTCATGTCATGTTGCTATAATAGGTATAGCTAGCCCTCACAATCAAGTTAGAGACAAATGATTATCATTTTTTTAGATCTTCAGCACATGCTGCCTTGCATATAGCACTGATTATTTCCAAAAACAAAACGGGTGAAGACAAGACAGCAAGAGGCAGACAAAGATACAAGTGGGAGGATAATATCAAGAGAGGGATGAAGAGCAGTAGGAGAGAGTGCACAACCAAGATACAGAGTGAGTGTGTCAGAGATCCATTGCAGCCGGTACTTGACTGATCTGATTGTGTTAAAAGTGTCACTGACATACTTCTGTTTTCATTCTCGAAAGGGTAGTTGGCAACGACCATGTGGTTTACAGATGGGCTGCGATATCTGCACTTTTTGGCCCAACATAAACAGCATCCGCAAAAACCTATCCAGTCACCTTTAACAACATGTTTGCTAAGTGTTGGCATATGTGCCGTAGGCATTGCAAACATGGTATGTAATTCTCATGTACCCAGTTCAATTCCAGCTGAAGGCTGTTGTGTCACTATATGTCACATAGGGCTTGCAGTTTATTCTGAACCCTGGCTCCCAGAGAAAACGAAATCTAGTCACTTCCGGCTGTGGCACTGTCCTGTAAATGCCGATATACTGTCACGTCTGCAGGGACCTGTTCTCAAAAAGCGTAGTTAAATTCCATTGATCGTATGTGCACCTACACAGCGTTTAATAGGTCAGTATATGAATATAGTAACTAAGAAAACATTTAGAGAGGTTTTAAATTTTCCTGTAGGCCTAAGTGATATAGGTCAAGGGTCATGTCATGAGTCACCCGATACACATTGTTTTTTAATCCCAGGGAAAAGTACTTTTCCCTCAGTACCCCACACAGTACACACTCCCCCTGTACCCACACAGCCCTTGATGACAGTACCTACTCACACATAGCCACCGCAGTCACTAGCTTCACCACAATGGCAGGAGGGTCGCAGTCCGGGTAGAACGGCTTCACTGCGTACGTGCCCAGAGCCATAGCCATGATGGCAAACATGGTCGGGCGGATGATGAACAGGGCCACCCAGTCGTACAAAAATGCTGGCACCCGGGAAAAGGAACGGGAGCCCCTACAGCTGGAACCCTTGTAAATGTTGCGGCGGTCACGGTTTTTGTTGAACGTGTACATCAGATAGGCGTGCTCGCCTCCTGACTCGGGGACCATTGTACCCAGCTCAGCATACACCAAGGCACCTGGAAGGGAATATAAACATGAGAGAAATCATCAAGCTAGTGCAGCTCAGGGTAATCATAAACAAGTGGAAAATTATCAAACAATGAACCTCAGGGTAAAGAAAAAAAGGACATAAATGATCTTTCTACTGTACCTAAAGGTACAAATAAACAGGTGAAATATTATCACTCTACTGTACATCAGGGTAAACGTAAACAGGTGGGAAACTATCACTCTACTGCAGGTCAGGGCAAAGATAAACAGGTGGGAAATTATCACTCTGCCACAACTCGGGATAGAGATAAGACAGGTGAAAAACTATCTTTCTTAGACAGTTTAGATTAAACATAAACAGGCAATAAATTATCACTCTAAGATAGTTTAAAATAAACAGGTGAAGAATGATCACTCTATGGCACCTGAAAGTAAACAAAAACAGGTGAAGAATGATCACTCCAAGGAACCTTGAAGTAAATATAAAACAGAAGACACTGATATTATAAGGCAGCCATACAACCAGTCAATCTAACCACAAATTCAATTTTACAGACACAAAATATAACCACAGTTAAACTCACAGACACACAAATCTAATCACAGAGCCAACCTTACAGACAGACAAATCTAACCACAAAATCAATCTTACAGACAGACAAATCTAACCACAGAGTCAATCTCACAGACACACAAATCAACCAAAGCCAATCTCGCAGACAGACAAATCTACACAATCAAAGTCACAGACACATACATCTAACCAAAGCCAATCTCACTGACATAAAATCTAACTACACAATCAAAGTCACAGACACACAAATCTAAACACAGCCAATCTCACAGACAAATCTAACTACACAATCAAAGTCACAGACACACAAATCTAAACACAGTCAATGTCACAGACAAATCTAACTACACAATCAAAGTCACAGACACACAAATCTAACCACAGCCGATCTCACAGACAGACAAATCTAACTACAGTTAATCTCCCAGACAGACCAAATATCCCCACCCTTCCCAAAAATGCAAGTCACTAAGGCTAACGAAGCTATAGTCATAAATACCAAATTTCCGAAGATGTTAATGTCAATTCCTACCCATTGTGGTGAGCAGCCCGCACAAGCACCAGAGAATCAATGTCAGCCCCACAGAGCCACATCCCTCAATCATTCCTTTGGGGCTGATGAAGATTCCGGAACCTGCGAGAGAGGAGACAAGAAGAATCATAAGAAGGCAAGTCGTTAACAAGAACAAGATTTCCCTGTGTGGTGGGTTTCAAGGCTCCTGTTTGGAGAACACAGAATAGACACACTGTCTCCATCACAAGCATGTCATAGGAGGCAACTAATTAGAGGTGGTTCCTTCAAACTAGGTGTGCATCTGCCTGAAAGGCAAGGAATCAACAGTCTGCATATAAATAAACCAGATCTGAGAAATGGATGTGCACATAAAACTCTAATTCTAAAACAAGATCAAAGTCCAGAAGTAAACAAATAACAAGAACTTTCTGTCAGACTTTACAGCCAGTGAACGCGAAGAAGAAGAAAACAAAGATAAGAAAAATGTAATTAAGAAATCATAAGAAGTTGATTCATAACAATATAGGAAACCCCCATGTGGGTTCCGGGGCCCTATTATTTGGGAAACAAGAATAGCCCCACTGCCTATCCAAAAGCATGTCTTAAGAGTCCACTAACTGGAAGCTTCTTTCGAAGTCAGAATGCATCTGCCTGAGAGGCAAGGAACCAACAGTCTGCACACAAATGTGTCAGATCTGTCAAAGGGATGCACATGCAACACTCAGGTTCTGGAACATGACTGATCTCCAGAAGTGGACGAACAACCAGAACTCTCCACCCGACAAAGCATAAGGTCTTAATGTGTTCATAAATTGTTGCTGTGATTGTTATTCGACACATGTTTCGTTAATATAAATTTCTGAAACCTATGGTGCCATTTCAATGGGTTGAAATGAATTCTGCCCGTATTCCATATTTGTGGATTTCAAGCTGTACGATAGACATGGCTAATAAGACACCTTTTTTTTGGGGGGGTGCCTAGTTGACCATGTATCTTAGTGCACTTGTATTCATGGCGAGGTGCAGACGCCGTCTGGAGGTGACAGGTTCAATTCGCGGCACGGTAACTATAGCTTTCGATTTTTATGTTGTCTAGTGTGTTCTTCTATCTTTCTACTTCTTTCTATGAGTGCCGTTCACAATACTTTCTGTTACTTGATTAATCCACCAGAGTTTATAGCTGGCGAATGCAAAGAAAGAAGAAGAATATAGGAAAAAACAATACAGATTACTTCTTCTCAAAGTCCACGCTGTGTGGTCATGTCTATCCACAACCTTCTGTCTCGTGTACTTTCAGTCAACTCTGACACAGATGTTCCTCCATGACATCAAACTGTCCAGCATCTTTTGTCTCGGTCTTCCAATGTCTCTCCTCCCCTCCAACTTTCCCAATGTTATGATGTACTCCAGTTTTCTCCTTCTCATCACATGACCAAAGAATGTTGGGAATCAGTTCTCTTTGTGAGTCCTTCCCTCAAGACATCTTCGTTACTCTTTTTATCTGTCCAGGTTATTCTTATCATTCATCTATAAAACCACATCTCCGCCACTTCCAGACAATTTTTAACTAATCTACCAATTGTCTATGATTCACTTTTGTAGTTTAAACATCAGCAATTATACTTCTCACTCCCACACTCATTTATAAACAAATATA
This sequence comes from Candidula unifasciata, assembly GCA_905116865.2. Lineage (NCBI taxonomy): Eukaryota > Metazoa > Mollusca > Gastropoda > Stylommatophora > Geomitridae > Candidula > Candidula unifasciata. Next base: position 86,306 of record CAJHNH020001174.1, read on the forward strand.
TTACTGTAAATAATGCAGACACAAATAAAATATTGCACAAATTACTGGCAGGCATATTTTGCTGAATCTCAGCAGGTTCATTACTACAAAGTCGTATCACTATACCATGAAGGATTATTATGGGCTGGAGAGAAATAGGCATTTGGGTGTAACCAGGGGGTCTGGCCAGATGAAAGGCAAGAGGGACATATAACCAGATTACGAATGGTAACATTAGTATTGGAACTCTGTGCTGGCTGCTGAAGATGAGGACGGAGCACACACAGAAATGCCCCGAATTCAGTGATGTCAATTCTTGACTCAACTTAACTTAACCCTGAAGGATAAAATTGAATCCTTTCACAGAAAAACAGAAATCCCATTGTCTACTCTAGCCATGCTGAACATCAGTAATGCCACTTATGGGATACACAGAAATATAACCAGCAATGTACTGTGCAATGTTGTTTGTGTTTACTGGGAAACGTTTTGAATTAAGCTACTCACCAAACTCATCTATCAACAAAAATACTACTCATTTCCACACTTCAGCTGCTTAAAATCTTCACGTGACCAAAGATATTAAAAAAAAAAAAAAGAAATGCGGTGTTGAACACAATCTGGAAATAAAGTATACTATGCCCTACAACATCTACTAAAACAAAGTCTCTGTCTAGCAACACCCATATCACAATTTGTAATGCTCCGATGAGAACAGTTGTCTTAAATGGTTATGAAACCTGAAACAAACCTGCAACACAACTAAAAGAGATGAAGCCTGATTATAAACTTGTTTAAACAGTCTTGAGGTGGATCTCTGGACCCACTAAAGATGCAAACAATGAGGGAGGGACAGTGAGAAGCTACACTGGAATTCATCTATTTAAATTACCACTGATCAATAGCATTATGAGGGATAATAGACCGAAATGGCTGGGGTATGCAGAGAATGGCAGATGACAGAGAGGCAAAAACTGTGTACACAAGAGAGTTAAATAGAAGAGGTAGACCAAGAAGTTTGTGGATATAAAAATCCAGGCATACCTACAAACACTTGACTTTACCAAGAAAAAAGAGAGGACCAATCACAGAGAGGAACGGAGGCCGGTGATATCTGCAGCACTGTACCTCAAGAGCTGAGAATGCTGTAGAAGGAGAATCACCAAACCTGTCTAGAAACAATTAAACTACTCACTCCCTTACCATCAACAATGACACCAGTCCCGCCCACACTCACCTATCATGGTGCCAATGATCAAAGCTATACCAGAGAACAGCCCGACATCTCGTTTGAGGCCAACAGCTCCTGGGTTGTCCTCCTCCAGGGAGGTCTTGTCCAGTTTTTGTGGGGAGAGTTTCTCCAGAGCTTCGTCTGGGTTCTGAAATTAGAAGAATTAAACAGTTACATCTAGGAGGAGTGCAGAAATAAAGAGTAGTAGTAGTAATTTTTCAAAAAGATCCTGTTCAACTCTCAGGGTTATAATTGGGATACATAATTTAGTTCTCAGAGAATATATTTGTTATTTTAAATGTATACATCTTGTAATTATTTATATGACTAAAATGTAATTTGTATTGTTTCACGTTTTGCTTTGACCTGGGATATGATTATGATAGAAAATTGTACTATGAATAATGAGACAATATACTAAGATTGTGTCATTAACATGGTGGATATATTGTTTCTTTAGTGTGCAATCATTGATTATTCTCCTTGATTTTATCTTTAGGGGAAACTTCTTCAAAGATACCATCGACATTCTTGACCCTTTTATATATAGATTTTAGCCTTAGTCATAAATTGCTTGACCTTGCCACACAACTCTCTGTGGCTGTTTGTGTGCAGCTAGTTTTCCAGGTCATTGACAGAGATTAGTCAGTTTATGGTTTTCTTCAATTTTCATATTTCCTATATGAAGAAATAAGAGAAATGTCTGGGCAACCAACCATAAGTATCAAATGTTATAAGACAGAGAAGATGGTGCTATATAAAACACATTCTGAGACCAGAATTCTGTGTCGGTTCAAGGGCCCTAATATGGGAGGGAAAATAAGGAAAACTCCTGCTCCCCCCTCCCCTCCAAAGCCAACTAATTAGGGTTTTTTCCTTCAAAGTTAAAGTGCATCTGCCCAAGAGGAGAGAAACCAACAGTCTGCATACAAAAAAGCCAGATCTGTAAAACAGATGTGCATGCATAACTCCGGTGGAAAGACAAAAGTCCAAAAGTGGACGAACAACCAGTACTTTGGGTCAGAGTTTACAGTCGGTAGACGGAAAGAAGGATTGTTTCTTCCAGAAGATCCCCAGAACATTCTGAAAACAGTTTGTTGCTGATCTGTATGAGTCTGTGTCGAGCCCGAAAACCTCAAGGGTTGTTCAAAATAATTCTGCCTCTGCTAGGCTTTTAAACCCAGACCCATGTCCCGACAGGCTAGGCCACTAACAATTATGCCACTGTGGCTCTGAACTTAAGATATGACAAATGCTAATTCAGTTTGCTGTATCTTTTTATTAATTAAAACTTGATAATTTGATCATGTCTGCCTCAAAGGTGACCTTTTTTGCAGGATATCAGAAGACTGATTTTCTTCTTTTATTATTATCTTCTTCTTCCTCTCCTTCATCTTCTTCCTCTTCTTATTCTTCCTCTCCTTCTTTTTATTATTCCTCCTCTCCATCTTTTTCCTCTTCCTCTTCTTATTCTTCCTACTCTCCATCATCTTCTTCCTCTTCTTATTCTTCCTCTCCTCCTTTTTATTCTTCCTCCTCTCTTCTTTTGTGTGTGCAGGATATCAGACTGATCTTTTTCTTTTATTATTATCTTCTTTCTCTGCTTCTTTTTATTCTTCCTCCTCTCCTTGATCTTCCTCCTGACCTTCTTCTTCTTCTTAGTCTTCCTCCCCCCCCCCTTTTTTTTTTTTTTCCTCCTCTCCGTTTTATTCTTCCTTCTCACATTCTTATTCTTTTTTTTCTTTCTTCTTCTTCCTCTCCATCTTTTTCTTTCTATATTTCCCATTTGGCTTCCTCTCCTTCTTGTTCTTTCTATCTTTCCCATTTGGCTTCCTCTCCTTCTTGTTCTTCATTTGTTCTTAAAAGGGCAGTTGACACCATGTGCTGTACTTTACAAACAGGCTGTGATATCTGCACCTTTCAGCACAACACATACGATTTCAGTGAACCCCTAACTATTGCCTTTTAGGACACACATGATAGGGGCGGTAGGCTTATTCTTTTGTCTTCCTCCCAAAAAGGAGCTCTGAAACTAGCGTAGGAATTGAGAATGAGGTTATTTCCCCCGTCTGCCATGACAGATGTGAAATAACATGTTTCATGTTTTTGTGATAAGATATCTTGGAAGTATATTCTCAGAGGAGCACAGAACAGATCAACAAACAGAAACACATGCCAATGAGCCAGTGCACTTACATACCAACTGACGCCATTATTAAGACACCCAAACACAAGTATGAGCGCCAAGAAACAGATTATAAACAGCATATTTCTACCAACGCTATACTGCCAGTGCCAGATTTGGACATTATCATAGGCTAACCTACGTAAAATTAACACCTGTAAAATGAGACGCCTGAAAAAAGCGGCCAACTTAAACCATCCGAGACAGTTAGAAACAATATTATCAGAGAGACTGAAGGAACAAACACCATGCAGCAAATTCATTGAGAAAGAGATGATTACATGGTTTGGTCATCTTGTAAGAATGTAGCCAGAACAACTACCAAACCAGGCACTACAGGTGAAAAGATCTGAAGTGAAAACAAAAGGTCGCTCTAGGAGAAGATGGACTGATGACATTACAGAGCTTGTACATCAACACAGAATGGCAATAGCTATTGTTGCCAATCAAGGAATGGATCGCAAACTGTTCCTGAAACTTATGATGTTGTTTTTGCCAGTGAAACCACTGTTCGCCACCACTAAATCCCAAGCCTTGCAACTTGACTTTAACACACCAGCATTTGCCCGGCTGTTAGCCCAGTTGCTGGAGGAAATGTCAAAAGGGTGGAGTGTCCCAGTTTGCTAATTCTGGACACAAACTTTCTGACAGCAATCTTTGTTAATGTCAGGTAAATGGTGAGAGTACTGCCTCTAAATGCGACCTTAGTGGAGTTAAATGCCAAGAATTTTATATTTGCTACAGCAGAGCTTTTTAAGGAAAGGGAGGGCACACTGTGTTGTGGTCCACAGCTAGGCTGAATTATCTGTGTCTTTTGGCCTAACACATCGTATTTAAGAGAACCCCTAGTTAGCCAAATTTTATGACATGCTTGTTAAAAAAAACAGTCCAACCCCTCCCCCCAAAAAACAGTGCCTCGGAACCCAAACAGGGAGATAACATATTCAAAGAAAAAATACCCTTGATAAGATTTCCAACATGCCCCCTGTTCGACCCCAGCCACTGGAGCCTGATTTGATGTAGTGTTTGAATCCTGTTATCTGTATCAACAACACTACACATTTCAAACGACACAACATTCACAGGGCTTGACCTTTGAACTGACTTGATTTTTAGAATAGGATCAAGGATAAAGGACCCTCATGAATGATCACAGCTGACCCATTTCCTGTATGGACAAGTCTGTACAGTTTCGGTTAATTTCAGGGTTTCTTAATGGTCTCATGTCAAGTACAGATGAGGACTCTCATGAATGATCACAGCTGACCCATTTCCTGTATGGACAAGTCTGTACAGTTTCGGTTCATTTCAGGGTTCCTTAATGGTCTCATGTCAAGTACAGTTAAGGACCCTTCTCCACACCGTCGGGCGGAACCTATATTTTATACAGAAATCGGAACTCTGTGATTGGGGGGGGGGGGAGGAGGAGGGGAACGGTAACATCAAGTGGTCTCATGCTAGCATGCTTATTTTTGTTTCGGCCATCTTCCGAATAATGGTCCCAAATTATCGAGGCTGAAAATATACCCTAACAGGGCCTCAGTCACATGTAAATTGCGGACTTCCGGCGACTTAAATTGTGCACTTCTGGCGATTACCGCCACTGCCGAGAGTATTTTCCATGCCGCTACATGCGGCGTGGATTGGGGCTAAACTAGATGGCTGGGACTCACGAGCAGCAGCTACTGCATTTCCTGCAGTTTCCTTCATTTTATTTGCTCGTGAGTCCCAGTCATCTAGTTTAGCCCCAATCCATGCTGCGCGTAGCGGCGTGGGAGATACTCTCGGTGTCAGAAGTCCGCAATTTACATGTGACTGAGACCCTAACCCTAACTTGCCCTAATTTGGCACCCTTTTTCGGAAGATAGCCTTTGTTTTTTGTGTGTTTGTGTGTGTGTGTGAGAGAGTGCAGTGGGAGGTTCTTCTTCTTCACCTTCACCAGCTGTAAACTCCATCTGAAAATTCTGGGTATTCGTCCACCTCCGAACGTTAGCCTTGCTCCAGAATCTGACTGTCACGTGCACATCCGTTTCACAGATCTGGCTTACTTGTATGCAGACTCCTGGTCCTTTGCTTCAGGAAGATGTACTCCGACCCAAGGATGCCCCTTATTAGTCGACTACTAGGACATGCTTGTCAGTCAGTCAGAGTTGTTTCTTGTTTTTCCCCACAATGAGGCCCTGGGACACACAATGCGAGTAGTGGGAGATGAAAAGCAGAAGAAAAAAAATAATAATGAGTATAATTAAAGAAATTATAACTGTCTACATCTGTGTCAGAGTTGATTGACAGTACATGGACAAAAGGTTGTGGATAGACATGACTACCAACCCCACACGGCAAGGACTATGAAAGATCATCTGTGTCAGAATTGACTGAAAGCACATGAGACAGAAGGTTGTGGATAGATAAGACTACCAACGCCACACAGCATGGAGGATCATCTGTGGCAGAGTTGATTGAAAGTACACAAGATAGAAGGTTGTGGATAGACATGACTAACAACACCACTGACTTGATGATACGGAGGATCATCTGTGGCAGAGTTGATTGAAAGTACACGAGATAGAAGGTTGTGGATAGACATGACTAACAACACCACTGACTTGATGTTACGGAGGATCATCTGTGGCAGAGTTGATTGAACGTACACGAGATAGAAGGTTGTGGATAGAGATGACTAACAACACCACTGACTTGATGTTACGGAGGATCATCTGTGGCAGAGTTGATTGAAAGTACACGAGATAGAAGGTTGTGGATAGAGATGACTAACAACACCACACCACATGGACTTAAAGAAGGAGGGCAAAACAAATTTAAATGTATGGAAATCTGTATCCATAAACAGATCCACCCAAACTCCTAAACGTAAACATATCTATACATCCGTATTAAGACACACACAAATGTGCTCACATACATCAGACAACAGTGACATAAATGAGGAAACTAGAGAACAATGTGGGAATCAATACACAGCCAAGTCACACATGACAGACAATATCCCCATCTGATGCTGCTTTGTCTTCAGTGCTTGCCCTTGGAGGGCAGCGAACACGCTGTGTTGTGGTTTACAGCCAGGCTGTGATATCTACACCTTTCAGGCCAACATATACAATATCAGCAAACCCCTAATTGGTTGTCTTTTATTTAAGTTCACGAGACAGAAGGTTGTGGATAGACATGACTACCAACGCCACACGGCATGGAGGATCATCTATGTCAGAGTTGAATGAAAGTATACAATGTTTGGGGATTCATGGGTATATTATTTCTCCCCAAAAATGGAGCCCCAGAACCCACACTGGAAAAACATCTGTGGGAATCACAGTCTACAATGTTACTTATATTTCAGCTGTGTTTCCTTGGCAGTAGCGTGTTCACATATCAATAACCATGTAGTCACAAAAACTGGAACATACTTAATTCACTGAATGTTTTAGGGAAATCCCCATTTGGCTTCTGGGATGTGGACAGATACCTTCCTTCCCCCCCCCCCCCCCCCCCAAACAAGCATGTTGCAAAAGGTGACGAATTAGGGGAGTTTTGGGCAAAGTCAAAAGTTCACCTGCCAGAGAGGCATTACATCAACAGTTTGCATACAAAGCTTGCCCTACAAAACAGATGTGCATGCAAAACTAAAGTTCTGGAAATAGAGGCTAAGGGCTATGATAGATCAAAGTCCAGAAGTGGACAAAAAACAACCAGACCCTTCTGAGTTAACAGCTGATGAACGCCAAGAAGAAGTTTCAGGGAAAAGGCTTCCTTTTTATTTTAAGATAAACAAGAAAACAGGAGATTTAAAAAAAAATTAAATCTTCTAGATCTGTTTTTAATAAAAAGCGCAGTCTACTCAGTGAAGGCTGCTTACAGTGTGCCTATTGTTGTCTTTCAAAACATTAAGTGGTAGTGTTACAATCTCATTCACGATGCAACACTTAATCAATCAATCAATCAGTCAGTCAATCAGGTGCTGTCTCCACAGTGAAGGTTGACAGCAGTGGATCTCCAACACTCTCTCTCTCTCTTGTCTTAGTTGTGCACTCTCTCAGACTGCAGCCCATTCCATATCCTGATCTTTTCCTCCAACTTGTATCGTTGCCCACCTCTTGCTCTCTTACCTTCGAACTTTCCCTCCAGTATGGTTTTTAAAAGTCCCACTGTCAAAACATTGCCAGAGTATTTCCTTTTTCCTTGAGGCACTGTGGGACTACAAATCCAAGGATTCAAGGATCGTGCAAATGCATTCAGTAACCACACAGCAGCTTTATTTTTGGTTCTTTTGAAGATAACTAGGAGATTTGAAGAAAAATTATTCCTATAGCTGTTACCTGAGCCCAAATCCTAATTTATCATTATCACGTGCCCTGTCAAATAAACTAAGCATTCAGCCCCCCCCCCCCCCAATCCCTCTGTAAAGAACTCGACCCTTGCTGTTCTGCATCAAATCAATTAATTATATTCCCTCCACCATCAGTTCATTATTTCACCGGAAGGGAACAGAAAGTGGAGACTCTATGTAGAAACATTATCAGGGAAGGCTCAACCATGGGTCAAACAAACATCTAGGACCTAAAGTAGGTAGCAACGTACCGCCAGACATGAAGAGCTATGACCTCTGCCCTATGCGCCACCATAAAAGATTAACTAACCATCAGTACTGTAAACCAGTCATTGTCATTTTGTCCTGGCAATTCACAGGGATATCCTGAAGAGAAATGGACAGAGAATCACTAACAGATACTTCCCTGTGTAGGTTCAGGGACTCTATTATAGGGAAAACAATAGACCACCTGCCTACCCAAAAGCATGATGTAAGAGGTTACTAGCTGGGAGCTTCCTTCAAAGTTGGGGTGCATCTGCATGACAGGCAAGGAACCAACAGTCTGCATACGAATGAGTGAGATTTGTGAGTCCAGAAGTGGACGAACAACCAGAACTTTCCGCCGGAGTTTACAGCCGGGGAACGCGAAGAAGAAGAAGACAAAGAGATACTGAATTTGAAATCAAACTGATTCAGGAAATGAGGGTGTGCAACAGAAACCCTACAATAAATAAGGTTAAGAGAGGCTAAAGGTGCTGACTGGATTCTTATCTATGACAACAAAAGGATTGTGCAGGGCAGACTGGAAGGGTGGACTAGACTGTGCCCTATGTGGAAGATGATGATGATTCTATTTGAGTGATTCAACAAAATGTCTCTATACATACACTTCCCATCCCCTGCAGGGGTCTTTCCCAAGGAATTATTTGAGATTAGTTAACAACCCACAGTTTCAACAGTACATCCCCATGCCTCTAGGGCAGGCCACTATTGACAGATCACTCATCTGAAAATCCTCTCTGAAAGGATAATCCAGCAAGAAAACCACTGCAGGGGTGTTTCATCTTATGTGTTTATCCAAAGATGTAAATGTGTCTGTTCCCAACATGGTTGTGATATTTGTGCCTATCTACCAACACATCTAACTTCTGCAGGTATTTGTTGTCTGGGTTAGAGTGTAGGGGTGTTTGAATGCTGACAGTCTTACTGCTGGATTATGGCATTATGAGCTGAGTGTATCTGCTTCTTATCCTCATCACTTGTATTACTTTCCCACGACATCAGAATAAGGTACTCTGTTAGAACTTTACTTTGTTAGAACGTTACTTTGTTAGAACTTTACTTCGTCAGAACTTTATAAGTGCTGAAATCAACACTTGGTTTCAATGATATATGGGGCAGAGTCACTTTCCTCGCGTGCCGTGCCGATAAGGTGGTCATGAATAACAAACCCACATAATCAACAGAATCACAGAGGAGGTCAATGCTCTTGTCCTGCCCTATCAATGGGGACAAGCCATCAAGAGGTTTACCTCTTTTCCTTCCCCTTGCTCTTTTTCCCCCCATTAATCTTGCCAGCTACAACCAAGTTTTTAGTGTGTCTTTTCTCATAACCTGTACGCAAAACACTGGCTGCCTACAGCTCATTCCTTTAACCATTTTGCAATGGTCGTCTGTCTCGAGGAGGACTGCGTCATTTGTTTTTCTATCATTTTATGAAACTCTTTGCATTCTATGAACTCGAAAAAAAACATGCCATTGGTTTATCCTTATCCGCCCAGCCCCACTCAATTAAATGAGGTTACGGAACACATAGGGATGAACACTGTCATGTATGAAGCACACTTTAGAGCTTTTCAACAAATACCCACTTCCATTTGGACACTGAAAACCATAACTATAAATATTCTTAGAGTCGATGATAAAACAATTAGCAATGCAGTAAATGTAGAGAACAAGTGTCTTGTATTTCAAACAAAAACCATCAAATACAGAGGTTCTGCAAAGGCTACAAATGAAAGAAGAATTACTGAAAGAAATAAAAAAAGAGACAACTTAAATACATTGGTCACATTAAAAGACAACACTCTTTAAAAAACCATGCTGGAGGGAAAGGTCAAAGGCAAGTCAGCAAGAGGTAGGGAGAACAAAATCAAGAACAAAACAAGTGGAAGAACAAAATCAAGAGATGCACGGGCAGCAGTCTGAGAGAGTATATAACCAGGACAAGAGATGAACAGGCAGCAGTCTGAGGGAGTGTACAACCAGAACAAGAGATGCACGGGCAACAGTCTGAGAGAGTGTACAACCAGGACAAGAGACAGACAGGCAACAGTCTGAGAGAGTGTACAACCAGGACAAGAGATGCACGGGCAACAGTCTGAGAGAGTGTACAACCAGGACAAGAGACAGACAGGCAACAGTCTGAGAGAGTGTACAACCAGGACAAGAGATGAACAGGCAGCAGTCTGAGAGAGTATACAACCAGGACAAGAGACAAACAGGCAGCAGTCTGAGAGAGTGTACAACCAGGACAAGAGATGCACGGGCAGCAATCTGAGAGAGTGTACAACCAGGACAAGAGATGAACAGGCAGCAGTCTGAGAGAGTGTACAACCAGGACAAGAGATGAACAGGCAGCAGTCTGAGAGAGTGTACAACCAAGACAAGAGACAAACAGGCAACAGTCTGAGAGAGTGTACAACCAGGACAAGAGATGAACAGGCAACAGTCTGAGAGAGTATACAACCAGGACAAGAGACAAACAGGCAGCAGTCTGAGAGAGTGTACAACCAGGACAAGAGACAAACAGGCAACAGTCTGAGAGAGTGTACAACCAGGACAAGAGACAAACAGGCAGCAGTCTGAGAGAGTGTACAACCAGGACAAGAGACAGACAGGCAACAGTGAGAGAGTCTACAACCAGGGCAAGAGACAAACAGACAGCAGTCTGAGAGAGTGTACAACCAGGACAAGAGACAAACAGGCAGCAGTCTGAGAGAGTGTACAACCAGGACAAGAGACAAACAGGCAACAGTCTGAGAGAGTGTACAACCAGGACAAGAGACAAACAGGCAACAGTCTGAGAGAGTGTACAACCAGGACAAGAGACAAACAGGCAACAGTCTGAGAGAGTGTACAACCAGGACAAGAGACAAACAGGCAACAGTCTGAGAGAGTCTACAACCAGGACAAGAGACAAACAGGCAACAGTCTGAGAGAGTGTACAACCAGGACAAGAGACAAACAGGCAACAGATTGAGAGAGTATACAACCAGGACAAGAGACAAACAGGCAGCAGTCTGAGAGAGTGTACAACCAGGACAAGAGACAAACAGGCAACAGTCTGAGAGAGTGTACAACCAGGACAAGAGACAAACAGTCAGCAGTCTGAGAGAGTCTACAAACAGGACAAGAGACAAGAGCGAGTTGGAAATCTATTGCAGCCAGCCTTCACTGAGACCCGACTGATGATGATCTCAAACAAATCATGGCTGAAGAGAAATAGAAATCAAAAGAATAGGTATGCCCCCCCCCCCCCAAAAAAAAGTTTCACATAGAGCATTTATAAATATACTGGGAATCTTCTTATCTTTCACTGGTTGTAAACTCCTGTGGACAGTTCTGGTTTTTGTCAAACTTCTGGATAGTGGTTTTTGCTCTAGAACTTGAGTTTTGCAAGTACATCCATTTAAAAAATGTGGATTATTTATATTCATGATGTTGGTTCCTGGCCACTCACTCAGATGCACCTCAACTTCGAAAGACTTTTATGACATGCTTGTTAGAAACCAGTGGGTCTATTCCCCCCCCCCCCCCCCCAAAAAAAAGTGCCCCTATCCCACATGGGGAAGACAGGGAAGGAAAAGTGAGTGATTAGAAAGAGTGAAATAATTCACTCACACTGAAGGACGTAGTAAGCTTAGATGAAAACAAAGGGTGAAGGTAAAAGATCAAGGTGTAAACAGTAATACAAGTGGAAGGACAACATCACAATCAGTAGATGGGCAAAGGAAGTCTGAAACAGCGAATACTGAGATGAGAGATAAGAAAGTTGCACATCCGTTGCATTAACCATTGTGGAGAAAGCATTTGTCTATCCTTAAAAAAAACGGTCCAAGTTATTGAGGCCAAGAAAAATACCTTAACAGGGCCTTAATCACATGTAAATTGCGGACTTCTCTCCGGCGAATATACCGCAGGAAGCACTACTCCGAAAAACGGTCCCAAACCATTGAGGTTGTCAACATACCCTAACAGGGCGTCAATGATATGTAAAATTATCATGATAATTATCGGCAACTATGGCAGACAGACCATCAGCTCCGACACTGGGTCCTAGCTTTAACTTCTCCCCTGGGTCCTAGGTTTAACTTCTCCCCAGGTCCTAGGTTGAACTTCTTCCCAGGTCCTAGGTTGAACTTCTTCCCTGGGTCCTAGGTTTAACTTCTCCCCTGGGTCCTAGGTTTAGCTTCTCCCCTGGGTCCTAGGTTTAACTTCTCCTATGGGTTCCAGGTTTAACTTCTCCCTTGGGTTCTAGATTTACCTTCTCCCCTGGGTCCTAGGTTTAACTTCTGCCTTTGGTCTGATGTTTGCCTTCTCCCTTGGGTCCGAAGTTTAAATTCTCCCCTGGGTTCTAGGTTTAACTTCACCCCTGGTCCTACATTTAACTTCCCCCCTGGGCCCTAAGTTTAACTTCTCTCCTGGGTCCTCAGTAGAACTTCTCCCCTGGGTCCTAGGTTTAACTTCTTCCCTGGGTTTAGGGCAAGGAGTATTGCAATTATGACACAGCCACTAGAATCTGTCACAACAGTCCAACCGCGACACTAACGATTGAAGGGTTATGCATGGAACTTATGCCGACACAACATTACCAAGCCGGGACTAGTTGTGTACTTCATTGTTAGCGGAGTTTCACTTGCCGCAGTCAGAAATAGTGAGGCCCTGTTAGGGTATTTTCTTAGCCTCGATAATTTAGTTCTAGGAACCTGCAGATTACGAGGCCCTAAGCCAGGGCTATTCAGCGGGCGGCCCATGAGCCAGAACCTGGCATGCAGATCATCTGCCAACTGTACTGTATTAATGATCTTTCTATGCTGGGACTACGACATTTGGACCACTACGATCCCCATTTTCCAACATTCTAGCCCTTGCTTAAACTTAGTTAAATGGCCCTGTCCTAAGCTGTAATTTATACATCAACCCAGAACTGCCTCCCTCCCCCCCCCCCCCCCCCAATATGTATGTTGTAAAAGGCGACTGGGCTATCTTCCCAATAACGGTCCCAAATTATCGAGGCCAAAAATATACCCTAACAGGGCCTCAGTCAAATGTAAATTGCGGACTTCCGCCATCACCGAGAGTAGCTGCTGCTCGTGAGTCCCAGCCATCTAGTTTAGTCCCCAATCCACGCCGTTACGTGGCGTGGGAGATACTTTCGGCGGTGGTGGTGGTCGCAATTTAAGTTGCCGAAAGTCCGCAATTTACATGTGACTAAGGCCCTGTTAGGGTATATTTTCAGCCTCGATTTGGACCGTTATTCGGAAGATAGCCGGCGACTAATTATGAATGTGCTGAAATCTGAGATTTGGACGAAAAGTGCAGATACACAGCCCAGCTGTAAACCACAACATAGCATGCTTAAATCCCCTTTAAAGGTGAAGGAAGAAGAAAAAGGAGAAGAGGTTGCGTTGCATTCTTGACACTTTTCACTTACCGTAATTTCGTACGTCTTCTTTCTCGACGCCATTATATTTAAATTTATAATAACAACAACTTGAACTACTTTTAATTTTTCTCCTGCTAAAGTCAAGGTAGGAATAAAGTATACAACAGCTTTAACTCGACGCCGTAACCGCAATAAATTTATCCCAGCAACGTTCAGCACTTGAGCTCACAACCAGAAGACAGCAGACCACATCGTCTGTATCTCGGCCAGCCGTAGTTTAATAGCGGGGTCACAAGCGGCCATGTGGATGTGACGGCAGCTACACTACACAGAACACAGGTCCTTGCCACGCAACTGTTCCACAAATTAAATATGACGGTCACTTCTGTCGAAGATCAAGCTCGCTGGTATTAGTTTGTGATGGATGATGACATCGATAGTAACTAGTTTGGGTGGAAGAGAGCAGAACTCCACATATCCGAGACAAGTGTGCGATGTGGCCAGCGGCAGTTAACTCTCCACAAACATTAGCAGACGAGGTGACGAGGAGTTCATGCGTTCACTTTAGGAATATTTATACTCAATTCTCGTACTGTGTATATTCTTATAGTTATGAGTATATACCAACGCCGTCTCTAATATAATAAATAGAGAAGTCCGTGGTTTTTACCATAATCACCTGTTTGTGTCCAACATATGCAGAACAGAGAAGATTACTCTGTCTCACACCCAATGGCGTAGGAAGGGGCGTTTTGGGTTGCGGACGACACCGGTTATCGTCATTGAAGGTTACGTTGATTTTTTTCAATGAGCTTGAGTTTTTTTTAAAGAAAAGACCCACTTGCATGTTTTAAAGGGTGACTAATTAAGGGTTGTACGAAAAGGTGCAGATATCACAGCCTAGTTCTAAACCACAACACAACGTGGCAGCTCTTAAGGGGGAGTGCAGAAAATGAAAAAGAACATCAAAGATGTTAGGGTTGAGTGCTAACTGTTCCAATTGCTCACTGGTTGTACACGGGTCGAACTATTCCACAAATGCGTTAAAAAGATGCCTGATCTGTAAAACGGATGTGCGTGCAACATTCAAGTTCTGGAACAAGACTAAAATCAGGAGGTGGACGAACAACCAGAACTTTCTGCTAGAGTTTATAGACGGCTAATGTGAAGAAGAATACGTCGAAAAACGTTAGTTGCTTGTCCTTTATATGATGTTGCACAACCAACCCTAGTAATTTTCTTTTCAGTGATAAAGGTTGTTTATGTAACACCATGCGTCACATCATAACTTGTTTCAGAAGTAGTCTTCATAAAGACAAACTTTAGCATTGCAAAGGCTAAACAGCATGAAAACCTATGGCGTGGAGTCTCCAAGCAAGCTGAAGTAAAGATTTTGAGATCATGCATCTTTCCTGTTGTAACTTATAGATATAAGTCATAGACGCTTACTAAGTTTCTGGGGAATAAAATCGAAGTGCTTGAACTAAAATGCAACAGAGAAATTCTTAAAATACCATGGACAACGAAAAAGAAAAAGGTCGACAACCTGCATGACTTAAACATCAAGGAGAACTGGTTCATAAACAACATTCTCTCCCAACAGCTGATGTACTCGTGTTTTGGACAAGCACCATGGACTACTGCTGCTGCTACTACTACTACAGTTTAAACTTGGTAAGGACAACTCACCGGGGTCCTAAGAAAGGGTTCTTCTTATCATAAATTCCTCTTTTCCAAAATATCTTCATCCTTCTGTCAGAAAACTTATATCAGGAGGCCGGTAGCCTTTATTAAAGCTATCGTGCAATCCATATCCTCTCGTATACCATACAGTTGTGTCTTCATTGTGGTTGGAACAGGCCAGATTGCGTCTCTGTTGTCAGCATATAGTTGACAGTGTTGGAGCACATGCTCAGCATTTTCGGGAGCCCCGCTGTAGGGACACGTCTCCGTATTTCCTACACCGACAAATTTGAACATATGTTGACGAAATCTGTTGTGCCCAGTCCCAAGTCTGAATATAATACACTGTCCCTCTCTAGAGAGGCGATGAAGCGAGTCTTGGGGAGAGAATCTGGTGTGGGTATCCAGCCACCTTTCTTGGATACTAGATTGTATTAATGTTTTCGCCTCTTGGTGGGTTAAGTCGCTATGTAGTTGTACCATGTCACTGCCGCTTCTGGCCAATCAATCCGCTATTTCATTGCCCTCCAAGCCACAGCGACTTGGAATCCACTGCAGTACAGATTGTTTTGCTGAAGAGCCTAAGTGAATCAGCTGTTGCGTCAAGTCTACAAACTGAGTCTCTTTTGGGTTAACAATTGCTTGTAGAACTGACATAGCATCAGTCAGAAAGACCACTTTGTTATATTTGCTGTGCTGTTGTCCATTTAAATAAGAACATGCCGCCAGAAGTGCTTCTGTCTCTGCTCTGTAACTGAATGAATATGAAACTGTTGGTATAGCCTGGTTGATTTTTAAACCATTTGGCCATTCTATGTATGTTCCTCCTCCCCCGTCTCTTACTGCCCTCTTGGCTGAACCATCTGTATACACTCGAATCCAACTCTGGTGTGAATAAAATCTGTTGATCTCTCTTTCTGTAGTTGATTTCATATCAGTGCTGTTCATTGATGATTTGGAGGAGATCCCTGCTACAGTGGTTCTGACTGTTGGCAGGCTATCAAGGGGGCAGTCGTTGTAAGGTTTCAGTGGAACATTTGGTATAGTGGGAGGAAGTATATAATTGAATAATTCTAGCAAGAAAAATTACCGGGGATAAAGAAATTGTTCTTCCCAACAGGAATTCTCCACATCCGAGTAACTACTATAAATGTCTATTTGAAATAGCACTTGATGATGATAAATCTGAGGCGCCATCTAGAACAAGAACGACAACTACACGCACACATAAAATTTCAGCAGAAATCTGATGTCGGCGAGAAGTTGAATCGTCGGAGTTTGTTCAATTCTTGTCTATGATCGCTTTCAGCTGCATTTTTTACGGTCGTTTAGCCATGCAAAGTTAACTAGGTGGGTTCACACACACAATTCTACGTGAGGTGAGTTGCCATGTTTTCACGATATTGTATTTGTAAATCTAGTAGTAAGGTGATGGTGAAGTTGAAAATCTTACTGAAGAAAATGATCGACAATGAAATATTTAAGTAGTTAAGTTTACACTACAGCACCTGCCGTTGTCCCGTTGTGAGCTGTTTAGATTGATTAATAATTATAATTACTAATGCTAGTTGACAGACCATCGATCTATCAGCCCTTATCCTGAGATAAACCTAGTGTATCATATAATCATATATCAGAACGACAGATGTTAAACTTTGAAGCTCTTTTCGGTATCTCAGTTCTGTGTTGCTACTGTACTGTATATTGTATATTTTAATTGATATTATTTGCTGTCTCATATAGTGCTCGTCTGATTTCACTGTTTTGGCTTTGTTATTTTTAAAAACCGTTATTGTATTGTCAGAATGTATGTTTGGTATGCTGATGGTCATAAGTGGCATAGACTCATAGGTCGGAAATCAAGAAGGCGTATATATGTTATATAAAAATAAATAAAATAATTATAGCTACCAATCAAATCTCTTTCTCAAATGTTTGTGTATTCTAGGCAAAGTATTTACAGTCTGCTGTGTTTGTAAATTGTTGCTGTCTTTGTTATAACTTATTTGCCCTATGCTTGGTTAATATAAAGTTCGGCTCTCCTTTAAATAACGGTCGCTAGCTGGAAGGCGACGGCCGCTTTGTCGGAGTTCACTCCCCTGGCTGCAGTGCAAATATGGAGTGGAAAACAGGGAACAAAACAAATTATATAGTTACCTGTCATTTTAGGGTTAGGGTTAGGGGTAGGGTTAGGGTTTGGGGTAGGGTTGGGGTTATGGTTAGGGGTAGGGTTAGGTTTTGGGGTAGGGTTAGGGGTAACGACGCAAGCTTGTCGGTCATTACGACATACAGATCCTCAGGTCTCACATCTACGGCCACTAAGTCTTGCATCGGAAGAACGCGGTCGCTAATTTGAGTCGCAGCGCATGGTCTACGAGAGTCTTGCGTCGCAAGAACGCGGTCGCTAATGTCAGTCGCAGCGTGTAGTCTAGCTTTAGCAGCTATGTCGACCTCACTTTGTTTTTTGATTCGTGACTTGTCCGCTCCGTATTTGCACTGCAGCCAGGGGAGTGAACTCCGACTAAGCGGCCGTCGCCTTCCAGCTAGCGACTATTATTTAAAGGAGAGCCTAAAGTTCTGTAACCTGTGGTGCAATTTCAATGTTTTACATGAATTCTGCCCATATTCCATAGTTGTGGATTTCAAATTGTACGACAGACATGATTAAAGGAGTGCCTAGTAGATCATGTTCTTAGTAACCTGTTTCCATAGCGAGGCGCACACACCATTTTGAGGTGACAGGTTCAATTTCTGGCACGGTAACTATAGCTTTCTGTTTTTTTTTATTTAGTCTAGTTTGTCCTTCTATCTTTCTACTTATTTCTATGAGTGCTAATCAGTAAATTGTCTGTCTGTTTATTATGTGTGTATATTTATATATATTATAAATAGTTAGTCAAACCTGATGCATTATTCCGGATACAAAGAGCTCATGTGTGTATTTTTGTTTTTTCCTTCAGGTTCATACTGAGCTGATAAAGCAGCAAACCTGTACGGGACATACAACTTGTTTTGTTCAGCATGTGGGCACCAGAACATGAAAGCATGGAGTTGCCGGTTATTGAACCAATTGATGATCCAGAGAAGCTTCTTGCGGAGATCACCGAATGTCTGGAGCAAAAGGACAGTCGAAGCCTCAAGACCTACATCCTTGAGCACAAGACAAAAGCTGAGAGCATTTTCTGGGAGCTGATTCTCAGAATTGGCAAGTGTATTAATGCAGAAACCTACGAGCGTCATTCAGAGTTTTTTGATGTTTGCTGTCGATCCCTCATGTACCTAGTCAAGGTTGGCAACCCCAAGGAGACTCTCCTGGCTCTTCTGGAGCAGGTGGACACATTTATCGATGACGTGAAATTCAAGAACTTTCTCCCACCTATTCAGACAGCTCTCTTGAAAATTCCGACAAAGCTGTTCCATTCTCTTGATATCACTTTAGAAACGGTGTCTTCTCATTTGAGGTCGCTGGAACTGCCCGAAAACACTCAGTTGGAAGGAGATAAAGTGAAAGTCTTTCATGCGGACAAAATCGTGATCAGACTGGCAGATATTTTATATGTCTACTTGAAATTCCTGGAACCTTTTGTGAACGCAGTTGTTGTTCATTTAGATATGACAGCCGCTGCGAGGAAAGAAGCACTTGTTCTGAAAAAACATCTGATTCGCTTGTTTGAGCATCCCTTGTGTCATCTAGTTCTGACCTATGACCCTTCTTCGGATAAAGCTAAATCTGATAGTCGGATTTGTGCAGAGCTAGCTGTATCTTTGCTTACAAAAGTGGAAACAGATTTTCATAAGCTGATGAAACATGCCAGAATAAAAAACAGAGCAGAAAGTACAATTAAAAAGGCAAACAATGACAAGCAAACTAAGGGCAAGAAAGGTTTGGCTCAGGAAGAATATGAAAACCAAGAAAATGAAACCAAACTGGCCAGCTCAAGTTTGCCAAAAGATGCAGTGACCGACATAGTAGATGCCTGGGACTTCCAGATGGAGATAGCTCCCTTGGCTAAGGCATGTTTAGCCTATCTGATCCATGTGGAACAGCTTGGCCTGTCAAAGTACCCTGCAGTCTACACTCGTGAATATCTCCTCGACTTCTACTTGGAGACCATCTCTGTTCTACTGAAAAACACAGTTTACCCAGTCAACCACAAGGGTCTCCTCTTGCTGAAAGCTCTCACAGAGTTGGTGCCCCAGCATTCTATTTCTGTTGATTACCTCGACAACCCAGGTTACCTGACGGTCATCAATGATCTCATACATATCATGATCAAATGCCCGGTTAAAGATCACCGGGTCATGGCCACAACACTGTTCCCAGTATTCATAAATAGATTCGTAGCTGCCGGGCGGTTCCAGATCTACCAAAGCATTCTCAGTTCTTGTGACCATTCAGGATTGAAAGGATACCTGATCACACTTTTGAAGAATGACATTAGTGATAATCTTAGACAAGCTTTGTCACAGATTGCTTCAGAGAAAGGGGATGAAAGGGGAAGTAAAGATGAAACCGGCACAGTCTCTGAACATTTTATTGGGAAAAGACTTGAGAAGCTGCTCAAACTTGCACTAGCACTTCCGGAGCAAGAAACTACAGACATCCTTGAGAATTCAGATCAGATCATTTCCTCACTGAATCTTCTCCGTTTTTTGATTCTTGCTGATCCACCAGAATCAAATATCACAGGCTTCTGGAATCTTCTACCAAACATAGAGAAAGATTTCTTGTCCCCTCTTCGGCGCGGACTTGATCTTAGCAGAGCACACTACGTCCTGGAACTGGATACAATGAAAGCAGGAAAGAAGTCTGATGGGAAGGGAGCCGAGGTAACTTGCAGCGTGGAGGGGATGACACTGCCAATGGTTGAGGAGAAGGAGAAAGCCGAGTTACTCGGGAAAGCTGTGAATACACACGATGTCATATTGAGTCTGCTTGCCAGAGTGTCTGAACTTGTTGATCAGCAGAAGCGACTGACTAAATAATGTTGTTAAAAACTGTCATCATTGGAAATTCCTGTGTGGGTTCCGTGACCCCATTATGGGGGGAAACAAAGAATAGACCCACTGCTTCTCTAACAAGCGTGTTGTAAGAGTAGATTATTTAGGGTTTTCCTTTGAAGTTGAAGTGCATCTGCCTGAAAGTCGAGGAGCCAACAGTTTGCATAGAAATAAACTGGATCTGTAAAACAAAAATGCACGCAAAACTTAGATTCTTGAACTAGACTAGTCTAAACTTGGATGAACATCCAGAACTTTCGCTGGAATTTACAGCCGGTAATTGCACACAAGAAGCAGAAGGGTATCACTTGAAAGATTTATGGAAAGATAGAGAGAGGAGGACAGCACGGGAAGATTCTTGAGAGCGTTTTGTCATGGCATGGAGAGGTGTCGGTACATGAGCTGAGACATGCTGTTGGAGATTGCAGGGTCTTGGGAGGCATAATTGCCTGTGCCAGTCAGTAGGGCACATTATTAAGATTAATAGTTTCACTGGTACTGATGGACACCTGTAGTGTGAGTGGCCACTGCGGTGACTAGACTCTTGTCTAGGGTTCACATCTGCATCAAGGTTGAGTTTTTGTCTCCAAAATTGATCTTATCTGACTGATTGACCCAGTTTAAAACGGACCCCTGGTAATGTCCAGGGAAGTAAAGGTGGCTGGCATGATGTTGACTAAAGCACCCATCCAGTGCTGGTTTATCTATACACATGTTGGTCTAGCACTGTATTTATTTTTGTGTGCATCTGAGGCATGAAAAGAGCCCTTTTCTTTCCTTTTGTGTGCATCTGAGGCATGAAAAGAGCCCTTTTCTTTCCTTTTGTGTGCATCTGAGGCATGACAAGAGACCTTTTCTTTCCTTTTGTGTGCATCTGAAGCATGAAAAGAGCACTTTTCTTTCCTTTTGTGTGCATCTGAGGCATGACAAGAGACCTTTTCTTTCCTTTTGTGTGCATCTGAGGCATGAAAAGAGCCCTTTTCTTTCCTTTTGTGTGCATCTGAGGCATGAAAAGAGCCCTTTTCTTTCCATTTGTGTGCATCTGAGGCATGAAAAGAGTCCTTTTCTTTCCTTTTGTGTGCATCTGAGGCATGAAAAGAGCCCTTTTCTTTCCTTTCTTTTTACAAATGTGTAAATAATTAAGTACATATTTCTACATCCCCTAATAATTTGATCATGCTGCTGTCAAAATGTTTGTAGATACTTGTTTTAATTGCATAAATTTTTTTTTGGTGCAAAACTTTCTAAGGATACAAACATACATGTGTATTGTGTACATTGTATTATTTGTTATACTGTATTGCATTGATATGTCCTTATTTTTTCAGATAAACAAAAACCTTCTTCTTCGTCACCTTCGTCTTCCTCAGCATTCTGAGCCCTTTAGCTACAGTGCTACAGATATCTCCTGCCACCTTTTATGTAAAAGACTGGCCCTCATTTGTCCTGTTGAAGACTCCAAGCGTTTGTAGGTGTGCCTGTATTATTATTACCTCTCCACCAGCTTCTTAGTCTTCCTTGTGCTCTACTCCTATTCAACTTTTTTGTGAATGTAGTTTTTGTCTTTGTTGTCAGATGTTCTCACTATATGCCCTAACTATTGCAGTCTTAGTCCTCTTGTGGTCACAGTTAGTGATAATTTTATAATGCTTATACATGACTGTTGATCTGTGGCTGGTGTCAGTCACAATTAGATCAAGTGTTCAAATGCTTTATGGAACCTATCTTATTATATGCTTGTGATATATGGATAATATGCAGACAAGCCAAACCATTTTTTTTTACTAGCAGTGGAGATGTGGTTTTTGAGAAGAATGCAAAAAGAAATAGCATGGAATGATAGAAAACTGAATGAGGCAGTCATTGAGAGGATGAAAGTTATAAACTGTTTGGAGAAATTAGACATAGAGAGTGGGTATTTGTTCATGTATGTTAGTTTGTTGGGTTATCATCATTGTGATCCGGACATGTCCATATGTACTCAGATCCTCCCCTCCGTCCGGTGTCTAATAGCACCAGTTCTATGTTGATTAACAAGTCCTCTGATGTGCGTCTCGTTTTTTGCTTTGCCAATCTTAACTCCCAAGTCTATCATTCTGGCGAATGATGTTGGTGTAATTGGCGTCTGACGGCACCTGCAGGAAGTGACTGATATGTTATGAGAATGAATAGACTGGATAAATTAGACAAAAAAGTTTTTTTTAGACATGTTATGAGTGGAAAAAGACTGGAGACCCTGGTACAACTGGCAAGATTTGTAGCAAAAGAGCAAGGGGAAGACAGAGAGATAAATACCTGGATTCTTGGCTTGGCCATGTGGATGTGGTGAGACAAGAGCACTGACTGAACTTATCTATGATTCTGGTGCGATGAGGATGATGTTGATCTTACACTTCGGTAGATCATGTTATACATGTCAGTGATGTAAATGTATTATTTGTTATGAAGCATTGACATTGTCCTGATGATGCGGGAGCCACAGAAGTGGCTAGCCACTCGCCTGCCAGCCGAAGGTCTCGAGTTCGACTAGGCATTAATGAGATTATTTTCAGAATTTGACCTCCTTGTCAGCTCAGCTCGACGTGGGTAACGGGCAGTGTCCTAAGGAGATAAAGGGGGCTGACATGATGTTGACCACATCACTGAGTACCATTTGTCTGTAAAAACGTCAGTATTGAAATGTATGTCCGATGTGCCACTGGCATAGACAAAATGTATTCTTGTCTTCGTGTACCTTATAATGCATTTACAGTATGTAATTTTTTTTCAATGAAAACATGTAAAACTTGTTTATTGATGGCTGTTACTTTTACACTTCAGTAGTTGCAGATTATGTTGTATGTTTGTTGTATCAACACTTGATATTAGGGACTTTCCCACCGTGAATTTAACTGTAGGGGCTTTTGAGCTGAAATGCTTGAGAAAGATTCTCAGAATTCCACGGACAAAGAAGAGAAGAAATACTGACATTTTAACAGATCTGAACATCAAGGAAGGTTGGCTAATAAATAGCATCTTGTCTTGAAAGCTAAAATATTTTGGTCACACCAAGCGCCACGGCGGATTGGAAAAAATAATAGCAGAGGGCATGGTACCAGGAAGGAGGTGCAGGGGCTGACCAGCACGAAGATGGACACAGAATATAAGTGACTCCTTGAATATGAAAGCACACGAGCCAGGAGAGCTGGCGAGAGGCCGAGTTTTTTTCAGGCAGACCGCGATGAGAGCGACTTCCTGCAAAAGACCTGCTACATGATGATGATGATGAAGAACACATACAGTAGTTTTATGTTGTCTTGATCCTTTTGTACTTTGCGGTGTCAAGGTGAAGTATAATTTACAGGAAAGTGCCCGTTTGTGTGCTTCATAAATGGGGATTCCCAGAAACTCTTAATCCCTCTATCCATTGTTTGCGTGGTCAGCCTCTTCTTCCCTTCCCACTTGGGCTGTACATTATTGCTTGCTGTCTGTGGTATATTGGTTGTTGGTAGACGCGTTGTATATGACCAAACCATTTCACTTGTTGTTTTCTAATAAAATCCAGAGCTGCTACTACCACCATTTTCCTTCAAATTTCATTGTTTCTGACCTTATCTCTTCTTGCTATATTAAGAACCCTTCACAGAAATCTAATTTCAGTTGTAATTTTTCTGTTCTCCTTTTTGTCATTGTCATAGTCTGACATTGATAGCAGAAGCAAGAAGATGGTGTTATACAGTGCTCGTCTGGTTTCTACTGAGACGTTGTTTCTCAGTAACGGTGACATTTGCCCAATAAGTTGGTTTGCTGCATTACATCGATCATGTCTTCTGATTTACCAGCTGATAATATTATGCTTCCTAGGTATTTGAAGTTCTTGGTTTTGGGGGGTACAGTATATCTTAGTTTATTGGCAGGTATAATTTGCTGTATCTTATCAGGTGCGCTACAACTAAATTATTGCACCTGGTTCATCATCATCATGTAGCAGGTCCTATGCAGAATGTGGCTCTCATCACGGTCTCGCCAGCTCTCTTGCACTTTCATTTTCAAGGTGTCTATCCTGTGCCTTTCTTCATGGTAGTCAGCCCCTGCCCCTCCTTCCTGGTACCATGCTTTCTGCTACTAGCAAAATCTTCTTCTGCTCGAGCATATGAAGCCTTATGGTTCATAGAAGGCATGGGCTTGTGTTTGTATATTGTCTCTCCACCTTATTTTTGGTCTGGCTGGTCTACTCCTTTTTAACTCTTTCGTATATGCAGTTTTGGCCTCCCTTTTATCTGCAATTCTCTCCCTTTTATATGCCACTCTCTATATGCCCCAACCACTGCAGACGATCGGTACTCGTGATGTCAGTTAGTGGTGATTTAAATAGGCTAGGAATTTCATTGTTGCTTCTCACTGCTGTTTGTATCTCTCATGGGTCTAAAGAATCTTAGCAAGACTATTCTCAGACGTTTGTAGTAAGGCTATGCCTCTTTTCGATGTACTTCAGGTTTCACAGCCAAATAGTCGGCCTTATCAGTGTTTTATATATTGTGATATTGGTGTTATGAGTCGGAGCCTAGCAGGTGGCTGTGGGTCACCTGCCTGATGTATATTGGTCTTCTTTCTTCCCCTTGTGGGTTCCCTATGATGGGGAAAACAAGAATAGGCCCAAAAGCATGTTGTAAGAGTTAACTTGTCAGGAGCTTCCTTCAAAGTTGAAGAACTTATCGGGAGCTTCCTTCAAAGTTGAAGTACATCTGCCTAAGAGACAAGGAACCATCAGGCTGCATGCAAACAAATCAGGCCTGTGAAACGGAAGTGCATGCAACACTCAGGTTCTGGAACAGGACTAGAGTTCATAAGTGGACGAACAACCAGAATTTTCAGCAGGAGGTTTACAGCTGGTGAACACGAAGAATAAAAAAGAAGTGTTTTTTTCTTCGCAGCGGCTTTGTCCCACAACGATCCCTATTTCCCAACATCTCAACAAACTTAGTTGAGTGGCCCGGCCCTTTTGTAAAGCATAGTTTACTTTATTTCCTGATTGTATTCTAGATCACATTTCTTCTCTAAGTATGCTGCAGCAGCTTAAGTTTGTACCCATGTACTTGTATGTAAATTATATTTTTTTTGTCGATTTTACAGCAGAATTTGCCAAGCAATCTGTTGTTTTTATCCGCATTTGTTAAAGTTTTGATATTCACAGAAATATGTCATTTAACCTGTAGTGTTGTTATTAGCAAATTCTAATTGGCAAATCACTAGCATTAAAGTTTTGAGCTGGTCTGAATGATAATGAATTGTAGATTTCATTGTTGTATTTGTCTGTCTGAAAACACCAACATCCTTCATGATCTGAGCATCAAGGAGAATTGGCTCATAAACAGCATTCTCTCCTGAAAGTTGAGCTATTTTGGTCATGTCAAACATCATGTTGGCCTGGGAGAAAATGGTGATGGATGGTTCAGTTTCTAGAAGACAAGGAAGAGGCACACCTTAATAAACTTGGATACAAGACATTAAAGATGCATTGGTTTTGAAAGTACATAGGACAGGAGAATTGGCTCGAGAAAGAGACTTCCAGGGGTGTTGTTGTTGTTATCGATCCAGCGGCGCATGAGCTTTCGCCCTTTGGCCCAATGCCATGTAGTGGAATTTGCATGTTTTCACAAGCTGTTCTTTTCCTCCTTACAAGGTGTTCCACTTGTCTGATCTCGGAGGGAGTAGCGTTCTTCTTGTCTCACTGAGTTTTGGGCACTCAAAGAGGTGGTGTTCAACAGTTTCGTAGGGGTAGTTACATAGCTGGCACTCTGGGGAGTGTTGTGGCTGTATTCTGTTTAGGTGTCCATTGAGTGGAGTATGTTGGGTTCTAAGTCTGAAGATGGTGGCCTGGTCCCTTCTTGTTAGATGGTTAATGCTGTCATTAGGATCAGGGCCAGACATATGTCTATAAACCTCTCTTCCAGTGTCTCCCATGGCCCATCTGTTCAACCAAGTCTCTTTGTTTATAGCTCTTATCAGTGTTTTTGCTGTCTGGAGGGTTGTCGCTGTAGGTGGTTGTTCTTGTGTTGCTCCTTTCTTTGCCAATCTGTCAGCTCTGTCATTACCTGGTGTGCCGGAGTGACCTGGAATCCACTGCATGACTATTCTGATGTTGTATGAGGTAATAAGCTGATCAGCATCCAGGATTATCTTGGCTATGTCAGTTCTGCAGCGTTCACTGCCCTCCAGAGCTTGAAAGGCAGACATTGAATCTGTGAAGACAATATTTTGGACCTTTGAAGGGTAAACATCCAACTTCCAGGGGTGCCGTGAGGAGAGTGACGTTCTGACAGGATTTGCTGGTTGAGGGTGATTGTTGAACTTATTGTAGTTGCCCCAGAGGAAATGTGTGACTAGGTTAAAGTGTTGTTGTTTTTCTGTCTTTCATTTCTTAGTAGAGCAGAGGTCCACAACTAACTCACACAATGTTTTTGTAGATTTGTTTCTTATTGCTTGTGCTTTCAGAAGGTCTAGAATTTAAATCCATCGGGGAAAATATTTTTCAGGGACACTGCATTTGAACTGTCAGGGTCACTAGCATGTCCTGGATATGCAAGTTATGGTCATCAACTTCAGTTCAGTGACAGAGTCTGTTAGTCTTTAAGAACTGCATTATCCATTTACTGGGTGCAA
This sequence comes from Candidula unifasciata, assembly GCA_905116865.2. Classification (NCBI taxonomy): domain Eukaryota; kingdom Metazoa; phylum Mollusca; class Gastropoda; order Stylommatophora; family Geomitridae; genus Candidula; species Candidula unifasciata. Next base: position 113,022 of record CAJHNH020001174.1, read on the forward strand.
ATTGTTGTTTGCGTTCATGGGCTGTAATCCCCAGCAGAAAGACCTGGTTGCTCATCCATTTCTAGACTTTGGTTTTGTTCCAGGAACTGAGTTTTGCATGTGCATACGTTTTACAGATCTTGGTTATTTTTACGCAGACAGTTGATTCTTTGATTCTCAGGCAGATGTACTCCGACATTGAAGGAAGCTCCCAATTAATCGGCTCCTTTGACATGCTTATTGGGGGAGGCAGGGGGTCTATTCTTGTTTTCCCCACAATGGGGCCCCGGAACCCACACAGGGAACTGGGTGCAAATTAACCTAGGGGACTTAACATCCAATATAATTTTATCTAATGTCTTTGAGTTATGGCCTGTGTCGCTTGCTGCCTTTTCTAGCCAACATCTATTTCTAGTGGCCACATGGGTATCAGAGATTCTACTGGCCAGACAGAAATGTGATTTCTTGTGGAGATGTGTCAGATAATGGATTTTATGTATTCATGTTCATGGTATTGTAGATTTGTGTTATGTGCTGATGAAAGCTTTCTAGCCACAACATTCACTCGTCTAAAAGTAAAGCTGCCTGGTTCTACTTTTCGTTTGGTTTCTTCTTTGCATTCACTGGCTGTCAACTGTGGCAGAAAGTCCTGGCTATTGCTCCACCTCTGGACTTCAGTCTTGTTCCACAACCTGAGTTGCATGCACATCCGTTTAACAGATTTGACATACCTGTATGCAGAATGTTGGTTCCTTGCCTCTCAGGCAATTGCACTTCGCCTTCGAAGGAAACTCTCAACTAGTTGACCCTTACAACCTGCTTTTGCTGGTCTATTCTTGTTTTTTCCAGAACCCACGTGTGGATTCGGTTTGATATCTTTTCAAAATATTTAACCCCTCCAAAAATGACCCTGGCTTCCAGGCTGACCGAAACCAAAACAGGGTATCATGTAATGACCTGGGAAGTAAAGGTGGTCAATCACCCATTGAGTGTCGAAGACATTTCAATTTCTGTTTAGACCTAGCACCATATGTCTAATGAGCCAGTGACCTGAAAATGTTCCTGTACTTGTTTTTACTCATGAGTGGTTAGATTGTTGACTGCTGAATTAAGAATAGACATCACAGCACTCGGGGCATTCCCATAAGCGCTCCATCTCCCTCTTCAGCAGCCTTTGTACAGTTCCAATTCTGATGGCACCAGTAAGAGGCTGATTGTACATCCGCCTGGCCTTTCCCTTGAGTATCAGCCAGATCCCCCTGTCACTCCTTGTTGCACCATTCTCCTCAGACAGTGATGATCTATTGGTGCCTCTGCACTGTTCACTCGCTCCCAAAAAACCCTTACAACATCTAGCTTGTCTTACATCATTTCACCACCAAGTGGTGCACAATCAGCCAGTCTATCTGCCTGTTCATTTCTAACACACCGGCATGGTTAGGTTAGTTTCATATCCTTTACAGGACGTTGCAGAACCAACCCCAACAGCCCCTGGCTGTTGTGTGGTTTTTCTAGTCAAATTTACATCCAGTAGTTTGCCAATGCTTTCTGGAAGGTCGGCTTTCTTTATACCACTGTCGAAACCAACGCAAGGCGCATGACCTGCAGCTGGGATCGAACCTAGCACCCGGCATTACGAAGCGTTTGCATCAACTTAGCCACAGAGCCGACACATTGGCATGACTTTGGGAAAATATCAAAATGTCAACTACCCAGGAAGTCTGAAGTGATGCTTGCCACTCTGTTCAGAGCACTGATTGGTTGGATTTTGTGGCTGATGTTTTCTATGTGATGAGGTGGCCAGCTCCTTGCCATCCTCATCTACAACCTGCATGGTAGATTAGTATTTCCATTCTTGGCTTTTTTACGGGCCCCAGTAAGACTTAAGATACTGTTTACCAGCCAATCTTACTTGATGTTGAGATGTTTATAAATGTCAGTATTTCATTTCTTCATGGTCCATGGTATTCTATTAACTCTGTTATAGCATTTCAGCCCCAAAAGCCCTTATACGCTTCTGTAAAGATTGCATCAGCATACTGCTACGGGGAAGATGCATGCTCTCAAAATTTTTAACTTAAATTTGCTTGATAATGTTTTACTTTCTAAACTGTGAAAACAAATGACCACGAAACAAGATGGCTGATTAACAAAGACAACAGAAAACTGAAGTTTCCATAAAATTCTTTTAAACTAAAAAAAAAAATGAACAAAAAATGCATAACGATAATAATACACACCAGTAAAATAGTCAGTGGGTCATAGAAACCGTACAAGGAAGCTGCAGAGTGCCAGGTAATGGAAGAAGAATGGATTTGTTGGTTACAAAAGCAAAGCAGCATGAAAACAGAACATGGCAGACACTGTGAGACCACTTAGGAATGAATTATGATGGAAGATATGTTACAGAAAACAGAACATGGCAGACACTGTGAGACCACTTAGGAATGAATTATGATGGAAAATATGTTACAGAAACAGAACATGGCAGACACTGTGAGACCACTTAGGAATGAATTATGATGGAAGATATGTTACAGAAAACAGATCATGGCAGACACTGTGAGACCACTTAGGAATGAATTATGATGGAAGATATGTTACAGAAAACAGAACATGGCAGACACTGTGAGACCACTTAGGAATGAATTATGATGGAAGATATGTTACAGAAAACAGATCATGGCAGACACTGTGAGACCACTTAGGAATGAATTATGATGGAAGATATGTTACAGAAAACAGAACATGGCAGACACTGTGAGACCACTTAGGAATGAATTATGATGGAAGATATGTTACAGAAATCAGAACATGGCAGACACTGTGAGACCACTTAGGAATGAATTATGATGGAAGATATGTTACAGAAAACAGAACATGGCAGACACTGTGAGACCACTTAGGAATGAATTATGATGGAAGATATGTTACAGAAATCAGAACATGGCAGACACTGTGAGACCACTTAGGAATGAATTATGATGGAAGATATGTTACAGAAAACAGAACATGGCAGACACTGTGAGACCACTTAGGAATGAATTATGATGGAAGATATGTTACAGAAAACAGAACATGGCAGACACTGTGAGACCACTTAGGAATGAATTATGATGGAAGATATGTTACAGAAAACAGAACATGGCAGACACTGTGAGACCACTTAGGAATGAATTATGATGGAAGATATGTTACAGAAAACAGAACATGGCAGACACTGTGAGACCACTTAGGAATGAATTATGATGGAAGATATGTTACAGAAAACAGAACATGGCAGACACTGTGAGACCACTTAGGAATGAATTATGATGGAAGATATGTTACAGAAAACAGAACATGGCAGACACTGTGAGACCACTTAGGAATGAATTATGATGGAAGATATGTTACAGAAATCAGAACATGGCAGACACTGTTAGACCACTTAGGAATGAATTATGATGGAAGATATGTTACAGAAAACAGAACATGGCAGACACTGTGAGACCACTTAGAAATGAATTATGATGGAAGATATGTTACAGAAAACAGAACATGGCAGACACTGTGAGACCACTTAGGAATGAATTATGATGGAAGATATGTTACAGAAAACAGAACATGGCAGACACTGTGAGACCACTTAGGAATGAATTATGATGGAAGATATGTTACAGAAATCAGAACATGGCAGACACTGTGAGACCACTTAGGAATGAATTATGATGGAAGATATGTTACAGAAAACAGAACATGGCAGACACTGTGAGACCACTTAGGAATGAATTATGATGGAAGATATGTTACAGAAAACAGAACATGGCAGACACTGTGAGACCACTTAGGAATGAATCATGATGGAAGATATGTTACAGAAAACAGAACATGGCAGACACTGTGAGACCACTTAGGAATGAATTATGATGGAAGATATGTTACAGAAAACAGAACATGGCAGACACTGTGAAACCACTTAGGAATGAATTATGATGGAAGATATGTTACAGAAAACAGAACATGGCAGACACTGTGAGACCACTTAGGAATGAATTATGATGGAAGATATGTTACAGAAAACAGAACATGGCAGACACTGTGAAACCACTTAGGAATGAATTATGATGGAAGATATGTTACAGAAAACAGAACATGGCAGACACTGTGAGACCACTTAGGAATGAATTATGATGAAAGATATGTTACAGAAATCAGAACATGGCAGACACTGTGAGACCACTTAGGAATGAATTATGATGGAAGATATGTTACAGAAAACAGAACATGGCAGACACTGTGAGACCACTTAGGAATGAATTATGATGGAAGATATGTTACAGAAAACAGAACATGGCAGACACTGTGAGACCACTTAGGAATGAATTATGATGGAAGATATGTTACAGAAAACAGAACATGGCAGACACTGTGAGACCACTTAGGAATGAATTATGATGGAAGATATGTTACAGAAAACAGAACATGGCAGACACTGTGAGACCACTTAGGAATGAATTATGATGGAAGATATGTTACAGAAAACAGAACATGCCAGACACTGTGAGACCACTTAGGAATGAATTATGATGGAAGATATGTTACAGAAAACAGAACATGGCAGACACTGTGAGACCACGTAGGAATGAATTATGATGGAAGATATGTTACAGAAAACAGAACATGGCAGACACTGTGAGACCACTTAGGAATGAATTATGATGGAAGATATGTTACAGAAAACATAACATGCCAGACACTGTGAGACCACTTAGGAATGAATTATGATGGAAGATATGTTACAGAAAACAGAACATGGCAGACACTGTGAGACCACTTAGGAATGAATTATGATGGAAGATATGTTACAGAAAACATAACATGCCAGACACTGTGAGACCACTTAGGAATGAATTATGATGGAAGATATGTTACAGAAAACAGAACATGGCAGACACTGTGAGACCACTTAGGAATGAATTATGATGGAAGATATGTTACAGAAAACAGAACATGGCAGACACTGTGAGACCACTTAGGAATGAATTATGATGGAAGATATGTTACAGAAAACAGAACATGGCAGACACTGTGAGACCACGTAGGAATGAATTATGATGGAAGATATGTTACAGAAAACAGAACATGGCAGACACTGTGAGACCACTTAGGAATGAATTATGATGGAAGATATGTTACAGAAAACAGAACATGGCAGACACTGTGAGACCACTTAGGAATGAATTATGATGGAAGATATGTTACAGAAAACATAACATGCCAGACACTGTGAGACCACTTAGGAATGAATTATGATGGAAGATATGTAACAGAAAACAGAACATAGCAGACACTGTGAGACCACTTAGGAATGAATTACGATGGAAGATATGTTACAGAAAACAATGTATGTAATGCTGCATGGCTGAAATGTTTCAAATGCACTTCGTAACTTCAGATGCTGGGTTTGGTCCCAGCTGCAAGTGATTTGGTAGCAGACTGCCTTGCATTGGTTTTGACAGTGGTATTGAGAGCCAACTGTTCAGTGGCAATGACAAACTGCTGAGCCTAAAACTGCTCAGTGAAATCACAATCAGCCACACCAAATGCTAGGGTTGGTTTTACATGAATTAATAAAGAATTTACATTTCTGCACTTAGGATATTCCCACATGTGCTCCGTTCCCTTCTTCAGTAACCAACGAAGAGTTATTAGTACCAGTTGCAACCTGATTAAAAATCCACCTCAGGAGTTGAATATCCTCCAGAATCTCTACCTACCCACCCCCACAAAATTAGTCTTTCAATGTATGGATTCTCTGTCTCTGTTCCTTCGTACTGTCCAGTTGACCAACCTCCTGTAAAGGACAAGCAACTGACTTGTTGGTATGACCATCCGCTACTGGAACTGTCAGTATCCACACTTTCACTTACTGTGGGAGACGGAGCATCTCTCCATACGCTATGATGTTCTAATTCTTCTTCTGCATTCTCGCTGAAGACAGCAGCTGGTACGCAGTCATTTACAGCTAGGCTGTGAGATTTGCAACTTTCAGCCCAACACATCTGATTTCAGCAGACCAATAACTAATCACTGTTTTACACATGCTCTTTACCCACCAAAATGTGCTCTTTACCCACCAGAGTGTGCTCTTTACCCACCAGAGTGTGCTCTTTACCCACCAGAGTGCTCTTTACCCACCAGAGTGCGCTCTTTACCCACCAGAGTGCGCTCTTTACCCACCAGAGTGCTCTTTACCCACCAGAGTGTGCTCTTTACCCACCAGAGTGCTCTTTACCCACCAGAGTGCTCTTTACCCACTAGAGTGTGCTCTTTACCCACCAGAGTGTGCTCTTTACCCACTAGAGTGCTCTTTACCCACCAGAGTGTGCTCTTTACCCACCAGAGTGTGCTCTTTACCCACCAGAGTGTGCTCTTTACCCACCAGAGTGTGCTCTTTACCCACTAGAGTGCTCTTTACCCACCAGAGTGCTCTTTACCCACTAGAGTGTGCTCTTTACCCACTAGAGTGCTCTTTACCAACCAGAGTGTGCTCTTTACCCACCAGAGTGCTCTTTACCCACCAGAGTGTGCTCTTTACCCACTAGAGTGCTCTTTACCCACTAGAGTGCTCTTTACCCACTAGAGAGCTCTTTACCCACCAGAGTGTGCTCTTTACCAACTAGAGTGCTCTTTACCCACTAGAGTGCTCTTTACCCACCAGAGTATGCTCTTTACCCACTAGAGTGCTCTTTACCCAACAGAGTGTGCTCTTTACCCACCAGAGTGTGCACTTTACTCAGTAGAGTGCTCTTTACCCACTAGAGTGCTCTTTACCCACCAGTGTGTGCTCTTTACCCACCAGAGTGTGCTCTTTACTCAGTAGAGTGCTCTTTACCCACTAGAGTGCTCTTTACCCACTAGAGTGCTCTTTACCCACCAGGGTGTGCTCTTTAATTGCTGCCCAGCATGGAGCTCCTGGAGTTATGATGATTATTTAGTATGTAATGAGATTGTGTATGTGTTTTTATGTGTGATCTGAAATGGCAAGCTGAAGGAAAAGATGCGCCACAGTCAGCACACTTGTAAAGCTTTTCTGCATGGCAAGCTACATGGTACTTCATCCCAGAGAATGTCAATAAAGACAAACCACAATCATGACACTTGTAAGGTTTCACTCCAGTATGAAGTGCCATATGGGATGTGAGAGTTGCAGAACTAACAAAAGATGCACCACAATCACCACACTTGTGAGGCTTATGCCCCATATGTGCTCTTATGTGATACCGCAGACCAACGCCGGATAAATATGATGCACCACAATCGTCACATTTCCAAGGTTTCTCTCCTGTATGTCTAATCTTGTGGAGTTTCAGTTCTGTAGAAGTAAAAAAAGATGCACCACATACATCACATTTGTATGGCTTTTCAGTATGCAGTATCTTGTGTTTTGCAAGATTGGTAGCTGAAATAACAGAAATACCGCAAACATCACAGACGTACGGTTTCTCTGTGGCATGTTTTTTCATTTTGTGGAACCTTAGACTATCAGCTCGTGGAAATGATTTGCCACAACCATCACATTTGAAAGGTTTCTCTCCAGTGTGTGCTCTCTTATGAAGCTTCAGACTGTGGGGCCGAGTAAAAGATATGCCACAATCATCACATTGGTAATGTTTTTCCCCTGCATGTGTCCTCCCCTTGTGGAACTTCAGAAGGCACAACAGAGTAAATGCTGCACCACAATCATCACATTGGTAAGCTTTCTTTCCGGCTGGCAATCGCTTGTGGTGTTTGAAGCTGCAGCTACGAGCAAAAGATAATCCACAATCATTACATTTGTAAGGTTTCTTCCCTAAGTGTGTTCTCTTGTGGGTAGTCAAGCTACTAGAGCTAGAGAAAGATGCAGCACAAATATTACATTTGTAAGGTTTTTCTCCTGTATGTGTTCTTTTGTGTAACTTGAGATAGTCAGATCGACAAAAGGATATGCCACAATCATAACATTTGTAAGGTTTCTCCCCCGTGTGCTTTCTCTTGTGGGTCTTCAGCCTGGTGGAACGATGAAAGGACGCACCACAGTCTCCACACACATACGGTTTCTCCTTTGTATGTGTTCTCATATGATGCTTCAGACTGCAAGATATAGCAAACTGTGCATCACAAATATCACAACTGTAAGGTTTCTCTCCTGTATGTATTCTCATGTGCTTCTGGAGACCCTGAACTGTAAGAAAAGCTGCACCACAAAGATGGCACTTGTGAAGTCTCTCTCCGGCATGAGCCCTCATGTGATACCTCAGACTACCAGGCTGAGAAAATGATGCACCACAGTCATCACATTTGTAAGGTTTCTCCCCTGTATGCATTCTCCTATGACGTATGAGAGCATCAGCTCGAAGAAAAGCTATATTGCAAACATCACATTTGTGAGGTTTTTCTCCAGTATGAGTTCTCTTGTGGTTCTTGAGATTGCTAACTTGAGTAAAATATGCATCACAAATATCACATTTGTATGGTTTCTCTCCTGTATGTGCTCTCTTGTGTTTCTTGAGACTGTTAACTCGAGCAAAAGATGCAGCACAAATATCACATTTGTGTGGTTTCTCTTCTGTATGTGCTCTCTTGTGATACTCCAAGTCATCAGACAGAGAGAAAGAAACATCACAAACATTGCACTTGTGTGGGGTTTCTCCTGTCTGTTTTCTCTTCCATCTGTTGATATCCATGCTTCTGCTTACATATACAGAACCCACTCTAGACATGAATGGTGCATCTCTTTTTTTCGTTATCTCAGCACTATCCATTTTATTAGAAGCACTATGATCGAGAGAATTTCCTGATGTCTCAGAGTTTTACTGGCATTTCCAGATTAGTTTCTTAAAAGATTTACTGATTTTCAGCTGAAGACACATTTCCTGTAATTCTCTGATAATTCTCATCTATTAGTGATACTTTATTGCCATTCTCAGTCACCCGTGACATGTGCTGCAATTTCGTGACAGATACTACAACCTGCCACCATACTGAATACACCAGGTGGTGATTTATCTGTCATGTGATTACATCTGATATGATGTCCTTGTTTCACGCGATTACAGTTGATGTGTTGTCCTTATTTCACGCGAATACAGCTGATATGTTATCCTTGTTTCACGTGATTACAGCTGATATGTTGTCTTTGTTTCATGTGATTATAGTTGATGTCTTTCTTGTTTCACGCAATCACAGTTATGTTGTTCTTGTTTTATGTGATTAAAGTTGATATGTTGTTTTTTTTTTTTCGTGATTACAGCTGATATGTCACTCTTGTTTCAGTGATCACAGTTAATATGTCATTCTTGTTTCAGTGATTACAGTTGATATGTTGTCCTTGTTTCTCATGATTACAGCTGATATTGTCCTTGATTCAGTGATTACAGTTAATATGTTGTCCTTGTTTCTTGTGATTACAGCTGATATGTCATTCTTGTTTCAGTGATTACAGTTGATATGTTGTCCTTGTTTTTCGTGATTACAGCTGATATGTCACTCTCGTTTCTTGTGATCACAGCTGATATTGTCCTTGTTTCACAAGCTTCAAGTCAATATTACTAGGCATGATTGTCAGTTGTGAAACTTCTTGTATGAAGAGGACCGGGCAACTCTGAGAACTAGTTTATCTCTAAAGAAGAAAAACAAAACATTAAAGGTTAAAAAAACACACAAAAAGCAGGAAACATAAATTAGAGACATGCCAGCCTGTTGGCATCTGTCTAGATCAGGACTATTATTCAACTGGCAGTCCGTGGGCCAAATCTAGCCAGCAAGGCCTAGCTAATGGCCTGCCGATCACATGCCAATTGTATTGTATTAACAATCTCTTTATGCTTGGACTTGGTCCTTCAGCCAGCAACGATCCCCCTTTGCCAACATTTTGACCGGTGAGTAAACTTAGTTGAACTGCCCCGTTCTAGATGAGTGCCAACATTTTGACCGGTGAGTAAACTTAGTTGAACTGCCCCGTTCTAGATGAGTGCCAACATTTTGACCGGTGAGTAAACTTAGTTGAACTGCCCTGTTCTAGATGATAGTGTTACACTGTGTACTAAAGGTAGGCAACAGTCTAGGGAAGTTAGGGTCAGTCTTAGTCGTCATTCATTGAACACTAATGCTAAAACTCCAATATTCTAGCCATGTCATGAGCTGGTTGTTTTCAACGTTGTTATTGTTTATTCAGCACCTGTGGCTTAGGTGTTGCCAATAATTTCATGAGGATCAATCAGAAAAACTCTACAGGGGAGCATGCACAGCAAGGGTCTACCGGTTGTCAGTAGAAAACCTTTGTCGCTAATTGTTTCCGCCCATTATTTCCTAAACAATTTCAGGCTATCCTCCAAATAATGGGCACATATTATGGCAGCCAAAAACAGGTCACATGTAAATTGCAAACTTCCGGCGACTTAATTTGCGGACTTACGGCGACTACCGCCACTGCCGAGAGTATCCCCACGCCGCTCACGAGGCAATAACTGGGGCTGAACTAGATGGCTGGGACTCACGAGGAGCAGCTTCCGCATCTCCTGCAGCTTTGCTCGTGAGTCCCAGCCATCTAGTTCAGCCCCAGTTATTGCCTCGTGAGCGGCGTGGGGATACTCTCGGCAGTGGCGGTAGTCGCCGTAAGTCCACAAATTAAGTCGCCGGAAGTTCGCAATTTACATGTGACCTGTTTTTGGCCGCCATAATATGTGCCCGTTATTCGGAGTATAGCCCAATTTCAAAAGGAGATAACTGTGGCAGTCATCTTGTCTCATAGAATTTCCATGTCGTATCACTTTGCCACAAAAAGTTGTTAAATAAATGGCATTGCATCACGTTTAAAATGATAAAACAATCAAAATAAATCTGACAATGGATAATGAATTCATTATCAGTGTAGGTGGTGTTAAATATTTGAAAACGATGTCGTTGCCTCAAAGAAATTTGCTTTGCTATATGCAGCCATGTTATTTTCGTATTTCAGGGTTATGTTTTTACAATTGCTTTGAATAAACCAAACGTCACAAATGACAAGATAAAACTTTCCAGACATAAATTAAAGACAATGCCATGTTCACTTTAGTGGAATTATTGCTGTAGGAAAAAAAGTTATCTGAAGGTCTATTTACCCCATATAAGACAGACAAAATGATGAGACAGGCTCAATATAACTGACTACACACTTAATGTTGTCGACGAATCAAATGGAGAAAACATTAGTTGTGGTTTCTGCTTATTTTGATATCTCTTAATCACCAATTTTTACTTAACATGTGCAAAAGTCTGGGACACATTTTTCTAATATTTTATTTTATGTCACTGGCGACTTCTTGTCTGAAAGGGTGTGTGGCTTATTATCTCCCTGCATGTACATTTTTAACTTAAATTCGTCTGCACAGTTGTACATGAAAAAAAAGAATAGAAACCATTATTTACAAACTGCCCTGTCTACAGCATCCCAGTCTGCAAAAGGCCACAAAGGCGTACACCCTGTTTAACAGAAAGGATTTTTTCATTGCCACTACTAAAACATGGCCATACTTGCATACTTGGATAATGCATAATGAATTTGCTGAATATTTATGCCTTCCGGCAGATTTCTAATGACCAGTTCAAGTGTAGACATTCTGGTATCTGTGGCCTATGAGGACAGAAACACAGTGTATGACAACAGTACCAACTGACCTGACTAGTCTAACGAGCATTTACTGTGTTAGTGTGTCACAATGACCAGGAGAGTAGCTCCCCCCCCCCCCCCCCCCCAAACGGAACATGTAACTATTTTTTTCTTTTTGTTCGTTCAAGTGACATAAATGTGTTGTGCCTGATTACAGCAGAGCTGCGATATTTGCACTTTTCAGATGGCATCTCTGACTTCATCAAGCCTTTGTTGACCGGGTTAACTTCCTGGATAGTTTTGTGGGACAGAGACATGTTGTGATCTTATTTGTGAGGTGTACTTTTTGTCCCCTTATTGCCTAAGGCAATTGTGTCCCAACTGGTCATGCCTCAAGGGAAGGCAGGGGCAGATCATGGGCATTCCCCATCATCCAAGAAGTCATCCTTAAATGCAGAACTGAATGTGATGCTCTGGTCCTGGGCTCACCCAAGGAATCGTCACATTACTGATTAACCACCCAGCCATACACTGAGATTTACAACTTCCAATCGTCAACAGCTGTGCCCTCTGAAGATCAGCAGGAAGCAGCCCGCATATCGGAGACTTAGATGACCACAGAAGTAGGCACCTTTTCTTCAGCATGTTAGACAACTTTAATGACGTTTCATCTTAGCAAGACAGTACGACAAAATTATGCATCCTGCATGGCTCCTCTTTTTTCATCCGGACACTCTGGCGATTGGAGATAATGGCAACGAGTATCTAAACTTTTTGGCCAATTAGTATGAGTTTTTGTGTGCTGTAGGACATGCTTTTGGTAGACATTTCTGCCCAGTCAGCTGACCGACAGGGGAAGATATTCAAGGTGTAACTTTCAGCTCAAGCTGGAACTGTCCTCTGTACACAACTTGACTCATCTGTTTACTCATCCTGTCCTGCAAGTTTCTGTAGCAAATAATTGTTCACAAGCTGGAGTAGCCAGCCCCATACTCAACCCTCCTGCTGTCTCAACCGGGTTTGCAACGGTTTACACATCATTATTTTAATTTCTATTATAATTGCAGTCAATTATTTTTTTTTACTGCACTGTATGTATAATTAATTTATCAATCATCATAATTCAGTGTAACAAATGTCTTAGCTTAAAACTTTCACAAAGACTTGACAGCACTACCCTTCTGTTGCATGTTTCAAAGTCTTGTCAAGTTTGCTCATGAAATTACACGACTGAAACGGATTCTGAGCTGACTGGTCTTTAGTGTTTATAGGTATTGAAGGTTTTTGAACAACGGATCAACATCATGGCACATGGTGGTAACCCATAAGTGCTCCGTTCTTCTTCTCAACTCAAGTTTGAGTCCGAAGAAGCTCAGCACAGTGCACAGGCTGTCGCTGTGTAGCACCAGCGAGGATCCTGAAATATTGTGGGTAGATTTTCAACTCCACATTTTGCACTGGCAGCGCCGTTTAGCAAATTTTTTTCGATTTCCAACTGCCAGTTTTTTTTTTTTTTTTACGTGCGCAAAAAATGCACACGGGCATCTGATCTCACTACCCAGAGACCAGGGGGGAATTACTAGAAGTCTAAGTCCAAGTGGAAAAATCCCAGCCCTTACCGGGGAATTGAACCCGGAACCTCTAGCAGTACTAGACTAGCACTCCTCGAGGCGGACACCATAAAAATTAAAATCTTCGTAATCCTAATTAAGCTTCTTTTCGTTAAATCGGTTAAATGTGGAAGCGGTCCGGCCACGGTGTTCAACAAAAAGTTTAAGTACTAGATAATGTATAGTTGCATAACAATTATTCAAAGGTAAATAATAAAAGTAATAAATAACCTGTGATATTTCATTACTGGATCACGGCCGGCTCCAAAAATTATAAAGAAGGGGGACGAAAACCGGTATTTTCAACGTGGTATGGCCGTAGACAAAGAAGGCGGTGGTTGGTAAAGCTTCAATAATACTGACTTCTGCTAACATTTTGCGTTTGTAGTTACCTTTCTTGTTCTAGACGGCGCTGGTAGTATCCTTGGATTTATCATCAAGTGCCGTTTGGTCATTTCGCTAGATTGCTACCACAAGTACTGCCAACACAGGCACTGCGCCTAGAATTATCTGTTGTGACAGCAAGGCGGACTTACGACGTTAAAGTCGTTTGAAACAAGACGTGATGCCGGATCGGAAAAGCAGTTCTCTGTTGTCCTGTCAGAGCTGCCCTCCTCCTAGACCATCTGTCATTTCTTATAGTATAGTTAAGCAAAAAAAAAAAAAAAAAAGAACCTTGACTAGCATGTTTGCTCGAATAAGAATATACATCACCCACTCAATGGCTTCTTAGTGTAGTAGGGTGGAAGCGACGAAGGCTACAGGACAACAGATTAAAGGTCTTTGAGAGGTTTATCCTGGTTTGAAAATGCTAACCGGCCTTTTGAGAAACATTGGCAGTTAATAAAGTATACGAAAGATGGGTAAAAATCTGGCTCACTGGGTATAAAAGATTTTGTCTAGTCTCGCAGCGATCTATTCGACTTCCGGACCAAACTGTGGAAGCCTGACCCAAGAAGACTGATGCTTTGCACAATGGGCTGGTCTATGGGCATGGCGACCACAGGTAACGTTCGTGGTCGGACTGATGGCAGTCAAGGGTACGTTCAGTGGTTAGTTGGTTAAAATAGATTTTCATTGGTATTCTAGACAAGGAATAGTTAAATGGTAAATTGCTGTATGTTTGAGGTTTTGTTTCAGCACGTGGTCGTTTATGTCGTTACTTTTTGGCCATGCTGATGTGAAGTTCAATAAAATTATGTTCAACGTTGTATTCATAGTTACAGTTGTTTCCTTCAGCTTAGGACTTCTAGTTAGTGTGCTTAGTAGTTTCCTAGTACAGTTTTATGTTTTTAATTTAGTTTATTATTACCTGACTTATTAGACTCTACACAGAAGATCTAATGCCTGGACTAGAATATTATTGTTTCTAGCCCCCACCTGAACGAATCTATCTATTTCCTATTTTTCTTTCCTCATTTTTTTAATAGTAGTACTATGGGGCTTTCTGGCCCTGTTACAAATGGCGTCGTCTGGCAAGGATTTTGGTGGCCATTAGATAATTTGTGTCTAGCCTAGTTAGTTCAAGTAATAATAGTAGTTCATAGTTTAGATTGATTTTTAAAATGGCGCCCAACTTGTGGGGCTTCTATATTGCAGTCTTTTGTTGATATTTGTTTAGTTAGATGTGACAGGATTTAATTCACACAGGAGTTCTAGTTTGTGCAGGTAATAGTAGTGATTTTTTAAATTTTAAATTCGGTTTTTATGGCGCCTACGTGCTCTTTTTATTTCAGACTTTAAATATGTTAGCCCACGTGTGTGGTTTCGTTATCAAAGACTTGGGTTGTTCATAGTTAGGTTTTATATCATCTTGTTCACGGATGAGTAGCGTTGTGGAGTAATTTAATTAGCCAGGTCTAGACGGCTCAGATTATCGCGTCTTGATTTTAATTTGGTTTAGGACTTGTGTAGGTTCAGCCTGTGTAGTTTTATTGTGTGACCAGATGTTAGTTTTGTTTTCACTAGCAGTAGTCGGCGTCTATTGTTAAGTTAACTAGGAGTGGTCAGTGTCTATTGTCGACTAGGAGTGGTTTTGTCTATTGTCCACGGAGTGACTTGTTTACGTCTCGACCTGAACTTGGGGTCAGTCAGTTTATCTTGATTTATGTCTCCACATCAAGGTTTAACTGTAGGTCTGTTTGTATAGTAGGGAGCCTTGTTTAAAGTACACCGACCGAGCCACTTAAGCAATGACGTTTTTCAACATTGCTGGTACCAGTTGAAACATTGTAGGCTTCGGCCGAGGTAATTTCGTTCCATTCTCATGTAGGCTTCGGCCGAGGTAATTGTTGAATGTCACTTGGAAGCCAAGCGGTGTTGGCAGTCACGAGAGGATTGTCTCTTGATGGCCGAGCGGCCGAGACATTGGCAAAAGTGGTAACGTGTCCGATCAGTCCATTGTAGGCTTTTTCAAAGCCGAGGTAATTGTAGGCCTTCCATGAGGCCGAGGTGATGTCCGATATGTCTCTGATGGCCACGCGGCCGAGACAAGAGTGTGTTATGTCTCTCGAGGGCCATGCGGCCGAGACAATGTCCATTGTAGGCCTTTGGCCGAGGTAGTGAACGAAAATGTCCATTTTGTAGGCTATGCCAAAGCCGAGGTAATTGTAGGCTATGCCAAAGCCGAGGTAATGTCCGATATGTCTCTCGAGGGCCATGCGGCCGAGACAAGAGTGTGTTACGTCTCTCCAAGGCCACGGGGCCGAGACAATGTCTTTTGTAGGCCTTTGGCCGAGGTAGTAAACGAAAATGTCCATTGTAAGCCCTGCGGCTGAGGTATCAAATATGACAACTTATCTACGGAGAATTACTGGACGTCGGAGAGGAAATCCAACTGATCAAGAATCCGGATGTTAACTGATTACTATGTTTTATTGCAGTAACATGTTTTTTTTTTTTATTTTATTTTAGGTTTTGCTTGTTGTGTTTTAGTAGTGATTTGATATGTGTTTTAACGCATTGTTCTAGCGAGGAGCGGATTAATTGGGGGTTTGTTCTACTCTGATGGTGTCTCGGACCCAAGCGCACACGCTAACGTGTTCCGATGATATCGCCATTATTGATGTAGAGGGGGGGATTTGTAGTGATTTTGCAGATGGTAGCTGAAACTCGAACGCAAATGTTCACTGGATGTTTCATGACTACTGCCATCTTTGTAATTTCTTTTTTGGGACTTATAATACGTTCCTTATCCAGTTTCCTTGGGACGAGTCATGCTTTGATCATATATCGATGTCAACTATTTTTGGGTGAATGTTATTAATGATACTGCAAGTAACTAGTGATTACGTGATGTTGGGAGGAGTATTTTTATTTCAGGTGGCTGTGGCCAGTAATGAGGGATGTAGAACAGGAGTTGGGAGATGATTTTTAGACAATTGATGTTACATATTGTGTAGTTGCCGGGACGTCAACAAAAATAATAATCCGACGTGTAGTAGGGTGGAAGCGACGAAGGCTACAGGACAACAGATTAAAGGTCTTTGAGAGGTTTATCCTGGTTTGAAAATGCTAACCGGCCTTTTGAGAAACATTGGCAGTTAATAAAGTATACGAAAGATGGGTAAAAATCTGGCTCACTGGGTATAAAAGATTTTGTCTAGTCTCGCAGCGATCTATTCGACTTCCGGACCAAACTGTGGAAGCCTGACCCAAGAAGACTGATGCTTTGCACAATGGGCTGGTCTATGGGCATGGCGACCACAGGTAACGTTCGTGGTCGGACTGATGGCAGTCAAGGGTACGTTCAGTGGTTAGTTGGTTAAAATAGATTTTCATTGGTATTCTAGACAAGGAATAGTTAAATGGTAAAATTGCTGTATGTTTGAGGTTTTGTTTCAGCACGTGGTCGTTTATGTCGTTACTTTTTTGGCCATGCTGATGTGAAGTTCAATAAAAATTATGTTCAACGTTGTATTCATAGTTACAGTTGTTTCCTTCAGCTTAGGACTTCTAGTTAGTGTGCTTAGTAGTTTCCTAGTACAGTTTTATGTTTTTAATTTAGTTTATTATTACCTGACTTATTAGACTCTACACAGAAGATCTAATGCCTGGACTAGAATATTATTGTTTCTAGCCCCCACCTGAACGAATCTATCTATTTCCTATTTTCTTTCCTCATTTTTTAATAGTAGTACTATGGGGCTTTCTGGCCCTGTTACATTAGCATTGATATAGACAACAGTATGGCGCAGACTGTTCAAAAAGCAATGACGAGAGACCCATGCCTTTTCATAGCACAATATTACACTATCGTCTCGAAAGACGGAGAAGCGCTAACACAATTGCCTTGTAATACCACACCCGCCTGTGTGTTAGTGGTTAAGAGATGAGGATATAGCTTATGGGAAGCAAAGAATGGTCACACCGCATCCTACCAGGCATGTCGTTATAGGTGACCTAGTGCTTGGGGTTGGTTACCTCATCAGAGGAGTGGGGAGAACAGAAACTGGCCATGAGTTATTTTGTCGCCTGTAACGGTTCCAGACCAGGCAGTCGAAGCGGATTGGAGTGTCGTGATCTCTGAGGTCTACTTCAGGCCAGAAGCCTGTAGCCTAGGAGAGAAAGAGATGGAGAATAATAAGAAGAAATGTGACAATGAGAAGAAAAAGATCATGACGATGGTGAAGAAAAGGGAGACGGGAGCGGAGGAGAAGGAGAAGAAAATAACAGGAAGGATGAGACCGAGAAACACAGCGCATTCTCTGGTGCAGCATTTGAAGACACCTTTTTGTGTGTAGACATAATTGACAGTATGACTATACATCTTTATAAACAACAGTCTAGAAGGAAGCAGAAAATATTCAGTGAGATAATAGCAGTATATTACCAACGTCAGAAGAAACAGCGATAAAGAAAGCATTCAAGAAGACATTGAAGAGGGCAATAGTAGTATATTACCAACGCCAGAAGAAACAGCGATAAAGAAAGCATTCAAGAAGACATTGAAGAGGGCAACAGTAGTATATTACCAACTTTTAGAAGAAATAGCAATAAAGAAGACATTAAAGAAGACAATTGTAGTATATTACCATTGTAAGAAGAAGAAAAAAAAAACAGCGATAAAAAAGACATTACATAAGACATTCAATTAGATAATGGTAGTATATTACCAACATTCACTGAAGATTGTAAATTAGATGGAGAAATTGACATTCGATGCAGTAAAGCTGACCAAGTATTGGGACAGCTGGACCCCTCTTACAACGTAAGGCAATCCTAATCAGCACAAAGAAACATCTCATACAAAGCATATTTATTCCCACCCTATGCTACTAGTGCCAAACGTGGTCAGTCATAACAAAACATAAAAGAAAATTAGTAACCATGGAAATGAGGTGTCTGACAAAGGCTGTAGGAGTGACCAGAAGAGATAAAATCAGGAATGAGGTTATACGAGATATAGTCGGCAAGGAACCATTTCTAAATTACATAGAAGGACAGCAAATCAAATGGTTTGCCCACTTGGAAAGAATGCCTTCTGATGTTATACCATTCAAAGCATGTACCAAAAGAGGAGAGGGACGTAGAGCATGAGGTAGACCAAGAACAAAATGGAAGGATAACATTAGAGAAACTACAGATTACAATGTGTCTTTGGTCGAAGCAGCCAGAAAAGCACGAAGCAGGGACCTTATATCCCCATCTACACCCGAAGCGGTAAAAGATGACTTAAAGAAGAAAGAAGAAGGAGAATTATATTACCAATGTTAGAAGAAACAGCGGTAAAGAAGACATTAGAAAAGATATTCAAGAAGAAAATGATACTCTATTGCCAACGAAGGGCTGCGTGGTCTCGAGGCATGACGTCCGCCTCGAGTGCTGTTGGTCCCGGGTTCAAGCCCGTGCGTAGAAAGTCACTTGATAGTTGGAAATAAAAAAAAAACATTAGCTTAACAGCCCGACCCGGGCACAATTTGGAGTTAAAAATCTACCCAAAGTATTTCAGGATTCTCGCTGGTGCTACGGAGTTCGTGCACTGTGCTGGGATTCTTCGGACTCAGGCTTGTGTTTGAAGTGGAACGGAGCACTTTTGGATTACTACCCGTGTGCCATGATATTGATCCGTCGTTTAAACCTGAAACTTTTCAACCTTAATGTTACCAACGTTGGAAGAAACAATGACCCTTACTACAACTAATGAGCGAAAGCGCAACAACAGAGATGAGATGTCTCAGGAGAGCTGCCCGTGGGACTTACTTACTTTGACGCTCCTCTTCTACTTTGGTGTGTATAGGTTTGACAGAGATATCGCCAGACGTCTCTATCAGCAGTTTTCTTTCTGGCTGTGTCCCGTTCCAGCCAATGTGACAAGAAGAGATTAAATCAGGAATGAAGAAATTAGAAGACTAGGCCTGAAACCTGTCACGCAATTTATTAAATAAAGAACAATAAATGACTGACTGACTGACTTTCTACCCCACCAGGACACCACACAAGCGATAAACACCCGATGACACAAAGTGCCACCATGTGGATGAGGATCACCGTGGAGAGGTCCCAGAAACCGCGTTCAGACAATTGGCCATATTGATGGCCTGCCTATATTGCGGCCCCTGGCAAAAGCCAGAGTGGGGCTTCAAATAAGAAAAAATTACGTCCTAAAAAGGATGTAAGGGAATATATATGAACAATAAATGAGATGGTTTGGCGACCTGAGAAGAATGCCTTGGAACCAGAGAGCTACACTGAAAAAAAAAAATAATGAACACAGAGCAAGTTGAAGACCACGAAAGATATGGAGCGACACCATCAGGAACAATCTAACAGAAATGAACACCAACTTCTACACTTGGAAAAAGTGCACAAACGAACCTAACATCTCCCCCCAACACCTCGCTGAGGTAAACGGTGGAAGAGAAGAAGAAGGAGAAGAAACAGCGATATAAAAGACATTAGAAGACATTCAATGAGACAATAGAAATTCCACCAATGGAATGAAAGGTATGCAGTTTTTTCGAGCCTGAACTTGCGGAAATGGTGATTTTGCGCATGCGCGCAAACAAGAAGAAGTTTTTATAGTAGAAGGTCCAGAGGCGTGAATCACAACAAATGTCGATTATTCATTTGTTTCTGCTGCGATTTAGCGCTTATTATTCTCTGATATGACGATGAAAAAGGTAAATATAAAGGGTATCAGAGTTACTTCACAAAGCCACCGCAGTGAGAACGCGGCTCAAGGTGAAAACGAGAGTGATAGAGTTTCCGTGTCTCATCACCAACATTATTATTGCAGTGGTCGACTCGTACATTGTCATCATCACCCGAACCCACGGCAGCAGTCGACGGCCGCCTGT
This sequence comes from Candidula unifasciata, assembly GCA_905116865.2. Classification (NCBI taxonomy): domain Eukaryota; kingdom Metazoa; phylum Mollusca; class Gastropoda; order Stylommatophora; family Geomitridae; genus Candidula; species Candidula unifasciata. The sequence continues at coordinate 133,523 of CAJHNH020001174.1, forward strand.
CCCGACAACTTGCAGACTCCACATTCTGCTGGGCAGATCAGAGTCGCGGTAAGAAATGACTTACAGAATCCAGTTTATCAAAACAGCTCTGCGAGTAATATTCTGATTTCCGAGGAGGTGGGCCATAGGAAGAAGGAGAAGATGGGACTATTTCGAAATTTGCGAAGGAGGTTTTCCTCTTTATCGATGAAAAAATCTGATAATGATGAGTGTAATGGGCATATAAGAGAGTGCCATTCAGCAAATATTACACCGAACTTGACTAATTCAAGATTAAAGGAGAGAAATCGGCAGCCCAGCGATGGAGAGTCGTGGGCGAGTTCGGTATCGCACAGTTGTGATAATTTGAGCTTTCGACATAAAAATTATATGTCGCCTAAATTTAGTGAATGGCATTCCAATACAGACCATTTGGAAGTTTCGAAGGATAAACCTGGTTATCTGTCAAAAGACATATCTAGATTCAATCCTGCTTCTTCACTTCAATGTGATGATAGTGCTTTTGAAGACAATGTGTCAGATAGTGCAGATGTAACTATCAATTCTAACAAGGATGATGATAAAAACTTGCGTTCTGATCCTATGTTTGACTTGGCAGACTGTGTGGAATATGATCCTGTGAAAGAGCAGACAAAAATCTGGAGTCCTAAAGTCTGGAGTCTTACGCAAGAACTGTTTCGATTGTCCAAATTTGGTTGGTACTGGGGACCAATCACACGAAACGAAGCTGAAGATAAATTAACAAATCAGCCAGATGGAGCTTTTCTTGTTCGAGACAGCTCAGATGAGAGATATCTACTTAGCCTGTCATTTCGTTCTTACGGCCGCACATTACATACTCGTATAGAACACTGTAACGGAATGTTTAGTTTTTATGCACAACCAGATACTGAAGGATATCCATCGATCGTCGATTTGATTGAACACTCAATGAATGACTCACACACTGGCATTTTTTACTACTCTCGATCACGATCGCCAGGTGCTCCACAGTACCCAGTTCGTTTAACGAAGCCTGTCTCCAGATTTACCCAAGTTCGATCTTTACAATATTTGTGTCGTTTTGTTATTCGGCAATATACTCGATATGATCATATTCAGCAGTTACCATTACCAACAACTCTCAAGGGATGGATTGAGGAAAATCAGTACTGACGAAAAGAGGAGAGACTTTATGAACATATGTCTATACACACATCAATTCAAGCATCTTCAAACTGGTTCCATTATTCGTCATCAGTATCATCATCATCATCATCATTGTTGTCGCTATTATCATATTCACTATCAATATCATCATCATCTTTGTTACTGTGTTCCAAGCCGACAGTTACGTCTTTATTTTTGTACATTCTCCGGTGTCTTGTAGTAAGCCTGTTCAAATGTGTTTCCCCCCTCAAACTGCCTTTGTTTTATACCGATACATTTCATTCTCTTATTGTTTCTTACTCATTTTAAATTCATTGTTCATGCGGAAACAATTTCCCCAGGTGTTTTCTTTACAAAACATGCTCTTGATTAATTATCCGTGCCTTATTTCAGCAACATGCACTTATCATCCAATTTCTTTCAACTGATTCCTGCGTTTATGTTCTCATTGTTTATGATATCAGCTGTATCTTTGCCTAAACTACATGTTTGTTGTTGCTATTTTTATGACGATAGTAATTCATGCCTGATGTTCAGATACTAGTTTTGTGAATAGACTCGATGTTTGCTTTAGGTCAGTGGTTCCCAGTTGATTGTTCATTGACCCCTGGGGGTCCACAGACAGATTTAAGGGGTCCACATACAGGTTTAAGGGGTCCGCAGACAGATTGATGGGGTCCACAGAGATTTAAGGGGTGCACAGGCAGACCACAGCTGTACAGGATCCATAGACAGATTTATGGAGTCCACAGAGATTTAAGGGGTCTTCAGACAGAATTAGAGGTCCAAAGACAGATTGATTGGAGTCCACAGAGATTTAAAGGGGTCTTCAGACAGAATTAGAGGTCCACAGACAGATTGATGGGGTCCATAGAGATTTAAGGGGTCCACAGATTTAAGGGGTTCACAGACAGACCACAGCTGTACAGGATCCATAGACAGATTTAAGGGGTCTTCAGACAGAGTTAGAGGTCCACAGAGTTAAGGAACCTGTGGCATCATTTAAAAAAGGGGGTAGAGGGGGCCACATTTTATTTTGTGTAATTCTAATATTATTTGTTTCTTGTTAACATGACTCTATAAAAGGGAAATCCCCTCTGGCAGGTCGTTGAAAATAAAAGGGTTGCCTGGGTCTTTTCTAATTTGTAATCACTGCTTTAGATGAAACAGTTATCAATGGATTGTTGAATGTGACTTCTTGGAATCCGATTTCTATCATTTAAATTATATTTAACATTGATAAATGTTATTGTGGAGTACCCGGCAGCAGTGCAGTGCGAATTTTAAAGAGTAATAATTATCATGGAACGCTAACCTGAATGTGTCGGCAGAAAGCCACAAATATCGCACTTATGTCATAAACGGGCGCAACGCATTTATTTCTTCACATTAATGCAGAAGAAGAGAAAGAAGAAATGGGAAGAAAGAGAATACTGAGGTTAAGAGAGCAGTGGTTATTGTTAGGTCACTCATTAAAATCAGGACAAGAGGGGCAGAGAAAGTCTGTACAGGACATATTGCTTCAGACCATGAGTTCCCCGTTGGTTCCGGGCCTCATTATGGGATGGGGGGGGGGGGGGGTATAATCCCCCCCCCCCCCCCCCCGCCCCCTGCAATGGGGCCCAGAGTTATCCTCTTCCAGATGATTATATGTTTCAAGACACAGTTAAAAAGAAGATTGTAAAAAAAAAAGATAAATTTTCCAAAAATAAGATAGTGTGTTGAAAAAATATCAGATAAAAGGATTGTTTGTTAAAAAGATTATATACTAAAAAATTACAATAAAGAAACTTGTACATTAAAAATATCTAGTATATTATTATTATATGTTTCTTTAGTTGTGTGGCATTTGTAAAATAGGCTTTCCAGTTTTTACTACTGGCGCAGGTCATAGAACTGCTGTAGCACAGTGGTTGGAACTCCTGCCCGCCTGCTTGTGGTCATAGGTTCAAATCTCCACCAAGATAGGTTTTTAAAATGGGCTCCCACTTTAGTCTGAAGTGGGTATTGGAAAGTGTCGTGGGAAGTAAAGGTGACTGGTTTGATGTTCATCACATTACATGCTGGGTATCAGTTTGTCTATAAATATATGGAAACAGTAACACATGCTCAGTATGTTTCAAGACAAGGTCATAGGTCTTCACGCTAGGCTTTTTTTTTTATAAAAAAAAAGTTTAAAAAAAGATGCCCGCACACACCACAAGGTGTCTTTTTACAGTAGTGCTGAAAAAAAAAAAGGTTACTGCCTACTGTTCCATACAGTCTGAAAAAAAAAATTGCCACAAAAACACACTCTGATGTCCTTTGTCAAAAATCACATGCACAAGACTAGCATTAAAACAAATCATATCAAGTAATTTTAGGCCCCTATTGAATGTTTAAATATGGGTAGACTGGGAAGTAAAGGCGGCTGGCGTGTTGTTGACTGGCATCACACCATCAAATATCCAGGGCGCTGCTTGCATGAAAAGGGTCTGTACTTTTGTGGAATATTAAGAAGTCCGTGTACAGTGTGTAAATATGAGATAACCTCTACATAGCATTTTTGTGTTAGGGTGTGTCTTCATTGGATAATTTCTTGTGGCCTCAGAGATGTTGTTTTACAGAAAGACAAAGGGGAGAGAATTGACTTCATTGCATCGGGTTTTATCCCATATGGCTCAGTCTCTCTATGCATAAAAGCTTGCTGAGAGCGTCGCAGAGAGCACAATCTCCATAGCTCCGGTGATTATCCCCATTGATTTCAGTAAAAATTGCACTCAAGAACTGAATGATGCTGCCGTAAAGCAAACCCATGACCTTCAGAGCAGGAAGCAAACGGCTTGACCACATTGCGTTGGAGAACCCCAGTTTTACAGAACAATACTTAAAATTCTAAGGGGTTGGGGAGCAGATGGTTTGAAAGAGGTGAGGACTCGAAGAGAACCTAATCACAAACATCAGACAGAGACAGTCATCATTTTATTTGGGTCATTTATAAGAAGAGGGGAAACTGGAACATGTTATGACTGCTGGAAAGATCTGTGGGAAAGTGATGGGAAGGCAGTGCAAGTCGATTCTTGACAGCTTGTCTCGTCACGGCATAAAGGAGTGTCAACACACGATCAGATACATGTTGTTGAAGATCTCAGATTGTTGAGCAGCATGATCACCCATGCCATTTGGCAAGGCACTTGATGATGTTGTGTCTTCACATGTTACGTTATCTTGTGTCAATATGTGGTTGTGTGTGAACATATAGGCATCAAGCCTGGTCATTGAGACTGGCCTGGCTGTTGAGTTTGCCAAATGCACCGATTACTCCCCACTAAACAAAAGTGTTTGACCCATTCCCTTTCTGGGGTCAACTTTTATTGTTTGCTGTCTAGACAGTTTGCATAGAGACATCTGTTTTGTTACTGTAAAACCTCTTCACTGATACAGCTGTTCTGCATTATGCAAAGGAAGATAATTTACATCTTTGTCCATGTATGCCAAGGGATGTACATTGTATGATTGTTGTGAGGGGAAACAGTTGACGTTTATCATGCAGGCAAGAAATGCATTCTGAATTCTCCAGTGTTGTCCCTTGTTTGTAACAGGATGACAGATTGATATGATTTAATTGTCACTCACTGATACAGGGGAGAAAAAGTAGACATATGGGGAACATTGGGAATTCGGTAGAGATATGAGGACATACTGAAAAAGTAGAGATTTAGGGACATGGGGAATTCAGCAGAGGTATGGAGGACGTAAGAGTGCTGTAGATATATGAAGATATATGGAAAGAATTAGAGATATTTAGTATATACTGAAAAAAGTCGAGATTGTGGACATACAGACATAAATAGAGGTATTTCAAATCTGTCAGTGCCAGTAAAATCGTCCTATCAGTTTATCAATCTGTTTCGTTGGCCTGGAGGGTTTCCCGGGGTTGATCTCTTTTATCTGGTTTATTTGAAAGGAAAGTCCCTTGGGTGTGATGTTTTTCCATGATTTAATTGCACACTGTTTTTTGCTTGTCACATATTTTGTAAGTCTGTTGGTGTTGTCATTAGTTTGTGGTTGATCTATCAGTAGAGTAAATTGGGGAAATGCAAATTAGAAACACTTAAATTTTTTTCAGTCGCAGTTATTGAAATGGATATTTGGGTTTCTAAGCCTTCATCAGCAAACGAAAAAAAGGGGGGGGGGGGGGTCTGACTTTACTGGCATGAAAGGGAGCCAACTCTAAAGTAGTTCCTGATATGCTGGAAAACCTGCAGCTTATCCATAAATATTATCAGCAGTCTGAATGTTTATTTCCCAAAACTTTACCAGTTTTTAAAAAAATTTAAAGATCTTACAAACTTTTAAAATTTGATTATAACATTTTATATTAAAGCTGTGTTATTTTGAAAAAGAAAGTTTAGTTAGTGAATTAGTTTTTAAAAAAAAATTGCCAAGGGCCCTTTTCACAACTGGCTTTTGGTGCCACGACTTTGTTTCTAATAGAGTAATCTCCCCATGTGGGTTCTGGGGTCTCATTGTGAAGTTAACAAGAATATGCTCAACAAGAATGTCCGAGTGTATCCGCCCGAGCGGCAAGGAACAGCCAACTGCACACAAATTGTAAGATGGATGTGTATGCAAAACTCAGACCATGGCCCAAAGCCAAAGTCCTAATTAATGAACAACCTGAACTTTCTGGTAAACAAAGAAGAAGAAGAGGCCAGTGGGTACTCTGCGGATGTGATCAGCTGAATGTTGAGCACCTTTAATTACAGGATGTTTCCTGGGACCCATTTGAGGCTTGTATTGAATTAAAGACCATTATAATAGATGGATGGATGGATTAATAGGTAGGTAGATTGTTTATGTGAACAAACTGGGGAACATTTGTGCCCCTTAGATCAGACTGTCAAGCTATTCAGATCAAAGACTGCTTGATCCAGTTACAAGAGGCTGGTGTAAATTCGCTACAACCCAGGCTAGTTTAACCCAGTTACAGTGCAGGCTAATTTAACCCATTTACAACCTTTGCCAGTTTAAAACTTTGATTGTAGGTATCGTTATGTGCCTTCTTCCTCTTCTTCTTCAGCATTCCGAGTCCTGAGGTTCATTACTGCCGATATTGCCCGCCTTATTTCATCTCTGTGTTAAAATTAAGGCTTAGAAGTTTCTAATCGAAATGGGGATGTGTGTGTTTTGCTATAATAGAACTGTATGAGATATGCTTTGTTTTTACATGTTGTATTTGGGTTGCTAAGATTTAGGTTAGCTTTAAAAGATATGCCATAGTTGCCCGTGTGTTTTGTATAATGTATTTTGTTTGTATGTGAACTGTTATGTATTTGATTACCTGATTCTATACTTGCTTGTATATTCATGCGCACATTGTATCATGTAATTTTGCCGGCAAGCGAATTGTATTATGTATTATATATTTTGCCTGGTAAGAGCAATGCAGCAATTTAAATAAGCAGATTTGTATTTTTACATGCAAGATTGTATATTTTGCCTGATTGAGATATTCAAATGTCCGTTGCCACAATGTCCATCAATTGTTCCATTTCACTCACCGTCACTACTTCTTACATTTTGTGTCATCAGTCTCCCTTCACACGACAGCCTTCTCATCGGTTGCCACCCCCGATTGTGTCAGTCGAGTACCTGCTGTTTTTTTTTTATTTCTAGGTGCCTTTTGTGACCTTTCTTAGAACTCATCTTTGACACAGAATGGACAATACAGGTTTTTATTGCTCCTTACTGCTTCTTGTTGTGTTTCTTATTCATTTGTTGTGTCCCATGTTCACTTGTTTTGTCTCTTGTGTACTTGTGGTGTCTTTTGTTCACTTGTGGTGTCTTTTGTTCACTTATTGTGTCACTTGTTCACTTGTTGTGTCACTTGTTACTTGTGGTGTCTCTTGTTACTTGTGGTGTCTCTTGTTACTTGTGGTGTCTCTTGTTCACTTGTGGTGTCTTTTGTTATGTCTCGTTCACTTGTTGTGTTTTTTGTTCACTTGTGCTTTGTGTTCTCTGGTTGTGTCTCATGTTCACTTTGTCTGTCCTGTGTTCGCTTAAAATGTTTATTAAATACTGTGGTTTTAAAAGAAATGTAACAGAAAAAAAGTGTGGCTTAAGTAAGAATAGGCAGGGGTCGAGCAGCATGGAAGTGTGGACACTGACCAGACCAGGCTGGAAAAGGTAGGGAAGCTAGCGAAGGATGAAGAGCTGGCAGTCAGGCTTTGACAGGAGCGACAGTCTGCACAACACCTGTGTCAGTAGATGAGGATTTACCAGACAACCACACTCAGTCCTTCATTACTGTTTAAATATGGGGGTTAAAAAGTCTAAATGAATATTTGAAATAGTCAGCTTTACAACACCAGTCATGAATGATACAGTGAACACAACACTGCAGCTAGAGAGCCTTTATTAGTATAGTTCACAAATGAACAATGATACCATTCATCATCATCATGTAGCAGGTCATTTGCAGAACATCATTCTCATACCGGTCTGCCTGAAAGAAACTCTGTCTCTTGCCAGCTTTCCTGCCTGGTTCAATTTCCTGGCCAATAAGTCCCTTGTACTTACTTAGTCGCTCCTCTTCTACCTTGGAGTGTTGAGGTTTGCCAGAGATATCGCCAGACTTCTCTATCAGCAGTTTTTGTTTCTGGCTTTGTTCCATTCCAGTCCTCTGTCAGTCAGGGACTGTGGACTCTGGGTCACCCTGGAGGTTTGGTTCTCTTGTGCTTAGCCTGCCATGGTGGCCAGTTTTCTCCCATTCTGCATTCATGTCCAAACCATCGTAGCTGTCCAAGCCAATCTTTATGCTGGTCATTCCATGCCCCTCTTTCCTGGTACCATGTTTTCTGCTATCATTTTTTCCAATCCACTCTTCCATGATAAGTTTCTTGGGATAATAAATGTAGTTTGCCCTTGCTTTCTAAATCCATGTGGTTTTAGACTATGTCCTCAGCCTTTGGCAACCTTTTAGATACGGCAAGTGAGTTCCCTCATGTGTGATGCTCCTGCTAACAGTCAAGGGGACTCAAGGGGCCCACTTATCCCGGTGAATACGCAGTCCCCATAGCTGCGTTAGCCACACCAGTGTGTTCCCCATTCTCTACCGCCTGGAAGTGCAGTTTTCCCCACAACAGGGTCCCAGGCCACACCAGTGTGTTCCCCATTCTCTACCGCCTGGAAGTGCAGTTTTCCCCCACAACAGGGTCCCAGGCGACACCAGTGTGTTCACCATTCTCTACCGCCTGAAAGTGCAGTTTTCCCCACAACAGGGTCCCAGAACCCATATGGGGAAAGAGAGTTTAGGACAAGAGATCTTAGGACAAAACATAGGACAAAATAACTTAAAATAAACTAATTTGTAATAACACACCTTTGAACAAGATGCTTTTAGAAGAAGAGACTGACTGAAGCAAAACACTTGATGACTGTAGCAAGACACTTTACAACTCAACAAGCCATGTCATGACTGAAACAAAGACAATTTATGACTTAAGACACTTTACGACTGAAAAAGTCACTTTATGACTGATAAAAGTCACTTTGTGACTAAAACAAGACACTTCATGACTGAAACAAGACACTTCACTCTGAAAAAAAAAATCACTTCATGACTGAAAGAAAATACTTTGACTGAAACAAGACACTTTATAACTGAAACAAGCGATTTTATGACTTGAACAAGTCACTTTATGACTGAAACAAGCCAGAAATATTCGCTGGAATTTAGAGACGATGAACACTAAGACGAAAAAATAGTGAATCGAACGGATTACCCAAGTGCGTCAGAAGAGGACCTCATTCATTTTGTTGTCATGTTGTATGAAGAGAACAACAGGAATTTTTTTGACAAAGGAAAATTGGGGGGGGGGGGGGGGGGGGGTGGAGGAAGGTTTATAAGGAAACCAAATGAGAAGATGTTGAGCAGTGTGTCAGCATAGGAGAAAAGAACATCTCTATTAGATGCTCCACAGTGCGATTAGTTGCGTGTGCAACTAATGATCTATGGCAGCTACTGCTTCCATCGACGATGAACTGCATTTCCAGTGCCAGACTTTTTGTGTTGCCACTTCCGGTGACTGCTTTTTACATTTGATGTATAGGTATGTTAGTGGCTTTCCAGAGACTCCACTCTGTGTCCAATTTTTTTTCTGCTAAAGTACAGTGGTGGCTATTCCTTGTCATTTTTATTGGCACAAAAGTTGAGCAACTAACGGGGTGACCCATTTACCATGAAGCTGGTACAGAAATTACCTGATTAGGAATGTTAGATAGTAGATTAGGCAGAAGGAAATACACAACCATGAGTGCCAAAGTCACATGGCATGGACTAAGAGTAGAGTTGTCAAGAATTGACATCTCAGCAATTAGGACATTGTCCTCAGCACTCTACCTTCATCTTCATTGCCAGCTAAGAGTTTGGATTCTGATGGTGCTAGTAACAATCTATGTCCATCTGGCCTTTCCTCTGAATGTAGAGTGTCAAACAAACCCCCTGGTCACTGCCTGCTGTACCATTCTCTCCAGACCATAGTGGACTAAAAGAAGAAGAAGAAGAAGTAGTGAACTAAAACGTAACACTAAAAGTGTACCTTTATGATCTTTTTATCAGAATGTTGAACAAAACATAATTTTTTTTGTAAATGTTTTTAATTCATTACCCAGCAATATATTACTAGTACTCAAAACTATAGACGCATCATTTGAAGTATTTACAGTAAATTTTTCAAAAAAAAGTTTTTAATTCATTACCCAGCAATATATTACTAGTACTCAAAACTATAGACGCATCATTTGAAGTATTTACAGTAAATTTTTCAAAAAAATCTTGAGAAAATAAAATGTTTTCAGAAAAACAATTGTCTGGTATTTTCAGGTTGTGGAGAGTTCCACTAGTAGAAAGAATCTAAGTTGACAGTCACATTGTCAGTCATAAAGATGGGAAATAATATAAGTTAATTATTCATCATCATTAGGTTAATCAGCATAAAGACTGATGGGAAATTCAGTGGCACCTGAAGAACAAAAAGGGGGAGAGAGGGGGGGGGGGGGAAGGCAACAAAAGAACTAGTATCTCTAGATGTAGAAACAAGCTCTCAGTGAAAGTTAAAATTAGTTGTTAAACTAATTAAACATCGGAAAACCTATACTCAAAAGCAGATTTAAAAAAAAAATCGCAAGGTGTAAATGAGAAGAAATATATTAAAAATAGAGCAACCTACCATTTAAAAGGACCAAAAAAAAAAAAAAAGAAAGGTGGTATCACAAATACAGCTATCTGATTATAACAAAAATGTGCACATAAATAATGACCCCAATTATAACCTTATTTGAGTTTGGACATGGTAATCTTCTTAAAAAAAAAAGAAAGTATTGTGGAGGGACTTATGGGACACAAAAGACAGTGCAAAACACTTAAGGAGATCTCAGATAGGGCCAATTTCTCTTGTGAAGAACAATTTGTGTATCCTCTGCAATTTTTCTTTCTTGAATTCTTATCTGGATAAAAGTAATTTCTGATAAGAAGAACCAATTATTGAGTTTCCAGGTGAGTTCTCCTTATCAGGTCTGCTATGTATCATCTTGCTACAATAAAAATGTCTGTGGCTAAGGTGATGTGAACAAGCTAAATAATTATGAAACACCAAGTGTGATTGCAGATATAAGAAGTTTGGCAGCAGACTGCTTTGCATTGATTTTTTTACAGTGGTATGAAGCATCAACCATTTAAACCACTGAACTTAAAATTGCCTAGTAAGAAAAAAAAAAGAAAAAGCAATAAATAAAAACAACGCTGTAATGGTTCTACAATGTCTTGTAAAGGATACACAAGTAACTAAGAAAATATGAACAAGTCTCAAAAGTTTACATATATAAAACAATTCACATTTATTTGTTTAAAGTTTACAAATACATTGTTTTTAATAATACAGTTTATAACTATAAAATTTACAACTCTCAAGTTGAGAGCTTCAAACTTTATAACAATAATGTTTATATTTATACAATTTACAGCCATAAAGTTTATAACCACACAGTTTATGATTTTAAAGTTTAGTGCTATAAAGTTTATAATTGTAAAGTTGATTAAGTTGACACCATTAAAATTCCAACTATAAAGAAATATATAAAAAAATCACTGAGTCTTCTAGTTATAAATATATATTTATATATATACACATACATGAAAAATATGTTAAATATTGAAAAAAAAATTATGTTCATTGTTACCATCAGGGATGTTAAATGTTATTATGTTGCCAGTAACAGGTAATACGACAAACATAATAAAACATAGTTTTACTGTCAGTTTTACGTATCATTTACATCAGCCCAAATACACGATCACTCAGTAAGCAGATTTGCTTTACATATTATCCTTTTTGCAACTGGCGTAACATATAAAATACTTTTGTGGAATGTGAGGTTTTATGGCATTTCTTTTAAATAAGATTCACTGCAAAATAGCATGTCCAGTGAACAGCTACAATTTAACACTCTTGCCCCAAGAAAGCTAAGTAGGTAGTACCACACCAGGACATCACACAAGCGATAAACACCTGGTGACACAAAGTGCCACCATGTGGATAAGGATCACCCGTGGAGAGGTCTAAAATAAACCCCGTTCAGCCGTTAGGCCATATTTAAGGTCTGGCTATATTTAGGGCCAGCGGCAAAATAACTAAAAATTGCATCCCACATGAGGACGATGCTTTTTTTTTTATTAAGTCTGTATTTTACTTGTTCTGGTTGACAACGATGACTGACTGACTTTCTACCCCAGGAAAGTAAATGAGTTGTTTGCTCTGTGTGTAATTAGTGATTACTTCCCCTAAAATGTAAAAAAAAATTGTTTTAATGTACACACTTAGTTGACTGGAAATAACAATTAATTGTTTTAGTGACGTGACATCATCAAAGAAGCGAAGGACTTTATGCCCATCAGTCTTCTATATGGCCATGGGGTTTGAATCCCTGAATATTTATTTTTTAAAAACTGACCAAGACTTCAAATTTCCTCTGCTTCTTCTTCTAGTTTTTTAGAATAAAGTTTCCGAGAATTATAAGAATTGGTTTTTTAAATAAAATTTGTTTAACAAAAAAGAGTAATTGTAGAAAATCCATCATAAATCAAAATTAAGCAAAATGCAATCAACTTCACTGAAAAAAATATCTTTGGTGCCATTGGTCGTTGTGTCTGTTCCCAGCCTTCTGTTGCATGAAATGCCAATCAATTTTTGTTATATTCGTATGGCTCTCAATGTTTCTTCTTCCTCTTCCTCTTCTCCTCTCCCTTCTTCTTTATTGAGTTCACCGGTTGCAAGCTCCATTGAAAAGTTCTGGTTGTTGGTCCACTTCTGGTCTTGTTTCAGAACTTGAGTTTTGCGTGCACATCAACTTTATAGATCTAGCTTACCTGTAGTCGGACTGTGTGTTCCTTAGCTCTCTGGCAGATCGCAATGCTGACTTCGAAAAAAACACCCCTAATTATTAGCCTTTTACGACATGCTTGTTTCAGTGGTAGTGTTAAATGTGACTGTTCCCACCAACAATCATACAGTATGCTAGTAATAAAGAACAGGTCCGGTAAGTCAGATGGGTGGACATTTTTTATACGTTGAAAAAACACGTAAAGGACAAGAGTAGTGAAGGTAAAGGTAAAATATATGTAAAGTAAAGGTAAAATATATGTAAAGTAAAGGTAAAAGTGAAGCTAAAAAACAAAGAGGCAAAGGTACAAATAAATTTAAAAGGGAAGATAAAGTAAAGGAAAAGTATAGGTAAATTAAAGGTGAAGTAAAGTAGTGAAGACAAAGGTAAAGGTAAAATATATGTAAAGTAAAGGTAAAATATATGTAAAGTAAAGGTAAAAGTGAAGCTAAAAAACAAAGAGGCAAAGGTACAAATAAATTTAAAAGGGAAGATAAAGTAAAGGAAAAGTATAGGTAAATTAAAGGTGAAGTAAAGGTAAAGTAAAAGGAAAGGTATAGTAAAGATACAGTAAAAGTAAAATGAAGGCAAAGTAAAGGTATAGTAAAATGAAGGTAAAGTAAAGGTACAGTAAAATGAAGTTAAAGTAAAGTGAAGGTAAAGTAATGGTACAGTAAAGTGAAGGTAAAGTAAAGGTACAGTAAAGTGAAGGTAAAGTAAAGGTACAGTAAAGTGAAGGTAAAGTAAAGGTAAAGTAAAGTGAAGGTAAAGTAAAGGTACAGTAAAGTGAAGGTAAAGTAAAAGTACAGTAAAGTGAAGGTAAAGTAAAGGTACAGTAAAGGTAAAATGAAGGTAAAGATACAGTAAAATGAAGGTAAAGTAAAGTAAAGGTTTCAGTAAAGTGAAGGTAAAGTAAAAGTAAAGGTGCAGTAAAAGTAAAGTGAAGGTAAAGTAAGAGTAAAGGTGCAGTAAAAGTAAAGTGAAGGTAAAAGTAAAGGTACAGTAAAAGTAAAGTGAAGGTAAAGTAAGAGTAAAGGTGCAGTAAAAGTAAAGTGAAGGTAAAAGTAAAGGTACAGTAAAAGTAAAGTGAAGGTAAAGTAAGAGTAAAGGTGCAGTAAAAGTAAAGTGAAGGTAAAAGTAAAGGTACAGTAAAAGTAAAGGTACAGGAAAAGCAAAGTGAATGTAAAGTAAGAGTAAAGGTGCAGTAAAAGTAGAGGTAAAGTAAAGGTGCAGTAAAAGTAAAGTAAAGTGAAAGGACACTTTTCACGCCTGTGGTACCTCAAGTATAGGATGCTAGACATTTGACAAGATCAATCAGCACTTGTTGGGTGATGTGGTCAACACCCCACCTTTACTTCCCAGGAAATTGCCTGGTACCCATTTAAGGTTGGGTTAAATTGGGAGGCAAGGTCAAATGTGAACACAGTCTGCTTGGTGCAGATTCAAACTTAAGACAGTCAGACTGACAAGCAATTACATTACTACGACTTTCATTTTAAAATAATGTATGTATAAATACTCGAATAAATGCAGATTTTTGTACCTGAGAAATATGACATTGTCTGAAAATATAGACACATAGAAAGAGTTAAAAAGGGGGTAGCAAAATTTTGGTCATGTAGGGATCGATAAACAATATATTTGGATTAGCTGGATAAAGAATATGAAAATTGGGTACATATCAGGAACCTGCCTGGAAATTGCCGGCCGCAAGATTTCCTACTGGATATGGTATGTTGTAGGGATGCCAGATTTTGTTATTTTTCAATGCTAAAGGCATTTTATACTCTGCATGTGAGCAGCTAGCACGTTCCGTTAACCATGTCTTCAGCAGCTGGCACTGTGTGTGTTACTTGTGTGTTTGCTCTTCATTGCTGTCATAGCGTTGTCGTCAGTTGGCGACCTGACTTTTGCCAGAAATTTACTTCAGTCATCAGCATTGGTGAGCGATGCAGTAATGTTGCTTTTCAGTAAGCCCACCAAGACGGCCCATTTCAGCACCCACCCGAAATTGCCACCAATTCTCAGACAAGTGACGGTTGCACAAGAAACATAGTTTACAGAGAAACGAAAACCAAAATAAAAAACCACTTGTCATCTCGAGCCCAAAACAATTAGGTAATCTTCTGAAATCTCTCGTGATATGTACTAAAAATGGTTAATTATGCCATAAATCATCAACATGTAAGTTGTATCCAATGTATGTCCATTCAAAGCAGATAAAATCTATAACTTGGCATCTGTAAAACTATTTAGTCTTTGAATTTTCGTCGTCTTCGGGAATTTGGGTTCCAAACGGGTAGTCCCACAATTTACTGGAGATTCCAAAACCTATAAATAAAACAGAACATGATTCATTTAAATAATTTAATGCCAGTGGGTATAAAGGTAATGCATATGTATGCTTTCTTCTCTTCCACCCTATATCCTCCCCTCCCGCCCCCCCTCCCCCCCCGGAGCATAGGCCCTCAGTCAACTGACATAAAGTTGTCCCATCCTTTGCTATTGCATGCAGCTCATTCCATGTCATCCATATCTTTTGTAACTTCATTCCCTAGCCCCATTTGTTTTCTGCCTTTATTTCTATCCCCTGTGGGTTCCAGTGCAAACACTGTCTAGTTAAATTATTCTCAGGATTTTATAACCTGTATCCTTTCCAACTTCAGCATCTTTTCTTCCCCTCTTTACTCACTGGAATTTTATTATGTTCCAGGGTATAAAATACAGAAAAAAGATATAGACCCATGCTTTAAAGACGCACAGAAAGTGATAGTAGAATATCAATAAATTAAAACTTACTGTTGTTTGCGTTCACCAGCTGTAAACTCCGGCGAAAAGACCTGGCTGTTCGTCCATTTCTGGACTTTGGCTCTGTTCCAGAAGCTGAGAGACTGCTGGTTTCTTGCCTCTCAGGCAGATGCACACCGACTTTGAAAGAAGCCCCCAGCTAGTTACCCCTTACGACATGTTTGATTAAAACCTGCTGTTATGAAGGATAATTTTAAGGTAAAATAGGAAGGGAAAATGGGGTATAGGAACCTAAGCAGTGGATATGAGCATGAAGATGGCAAGAAAAGTATAGATATACTAGTAAATTAACTTCCTCCTTATCCTCCTACACCTTCTTCTTCTCCTTCTTCGTCTTCTTTTTCTTCCTCTTCTGCTCCTTTTCTCTTTTCTTTTTTTTACAGGGGGTACACCGAAACTATTTTTCATTGTGGAGATGGTACAGAATAAAAATTTTAAACTTACCCAAATGTGGTGACTAGGTAAGAAGACACCAAGCATTAAAATACCCAGTTGTTGGTTGTTGGTGAGTTGGGGTCAAGTATAAACCTACCCACATGTTGGCGAGTTGTAAAAAGTCACATACCTAAATGTTGGTTGTTGGTGAGTTGGGGTCAAGTATAAACCTACCCACATGTTGGTGAGTTGTAAGAAGTCACATACCTAAATGTTGGTTGTTGGTGAGTTGGGGTCAAGTATAAACCTACCCACGTGTTGGCGAGTTGTAAGAAGTCACATACCTAAATATTGGTTGTTGGTGAGTTGGGGTCAAGTATAAACATACCCACATGTTGGTGAGTTGTAAGAAGTCACATACCTAAATGTTGGTTGTTGGTGAGTTTGGGTCAAGTATAAACATACCCACATGTTGGCGAGTTGTAAGAAGTCACATATCTAAATTTTGGTTGCTGGTGAGTTGGGTTCAAGAATAAACCTACCCACATGTTGGTGGATTAATAAGTCACTTACCCAGTTGTTGATGCATGTAATGGTGGTGTATGTGGTAAGTCTTCAGCCTTCTGAAGTAGGAGGTAGAAGGTTGTCCGTGGTGTATGTAGTAGTGAGTGAGATCATACGCCACGTATCCCAAGAACATGCCACCACATAACCCAGATGCAATGCCTTTAGGAAACAAGGTCACAGTGGTTGCGTACATGAGCAGCCCGAACACAGAGGCTGGGAGGGGAGGGAACACCAGTCGCTGGGGATCCATGGGTGACTGCAGGAAGGAAGTAAATGATTTCACCAGTTTGCGTTGTATTTTGTTGTATCATGTTCTGTCATACTGTGTTGTGTCACGTTCTGTCATACTGTAATGTGTCGTGCTGTGTTGTGTCATGTTGTATTGTGTCATGCTGTGTTGTGTCACGTTCTGTCATACTGTTTTGTGTCACGTTCTGTCATAATGTGTTGTGTCACGTTCTGTCATGCTGTGTTGTGTCACGTTCTGTTATACTGTGTTGTATCATGTTGTGTCATGCTTTATTGTATCATATTGTATACTAATGTTGTGTCGTATCATACCACGTAATGATGTGTCAAGCTGTATTATGTTGTTTTATATTGTGTTGTCTTATGACATGTTGATAAACAGAAAAATGTTAAACATGTCTTGTTACATGTTCTTACAAACAGACAAATGTCAAACAATGTCTCTTGTTACATGTTATTACAAACAGACAAATGTCAAACAATGTCTCTTGTTACATGTTCTCACAAACAGACAAATGTCAAACAACATGTTTTGTTACATGTTCCTACAAACAGACAAATGTCAAACAATGTCTCTTGTTACATGTTCTTACAAACAGACAAATGTCAAACATTGTCTCTTGTTACATGTTCTCACAAACAGACAAATGTCAAACAACATGTCTTGTTACATGTTCTTACAAACAGACAAATGTCAAACAATGTGTCTTGTTACATTTTCTTACAATCAGACAAATGTTAAACAACATGTCTTGATGCATGTTCTTACAAACAGACAAATGTCAAACAATGTCTCTTGTTACATGTTCTCACAAACAGACAAATGTCAAACAACATGTCTTGTTACATGTTCTTACAAACAGACAAATGTCAAACAATGTGTCTTGTTACATTTTCTTACAAACAGACAAATGTTAAACAACATTTCTTGATGCATGTTCTTACAAACAGATACAAAGAAAAAAAGGTGCCAGCACCCACTAAAAATGTACTAAAATGGTGACAGTATTCACCATAAAGTGTCTGTTATAGTTGCAATACAACAAATTTATGCCTTGAGAAAAAAAGTGTCAGCACTTGGTGTCTGTGAAAGAAAAAGTGTCAGCACTTGGTGCCTGTGGAAGAAAAAGTGTCAGCACTTGGTGCCTGTGAAAGAAAAAGTGTCAGCACTTGGTGCCTGTGAAAGAAAAAGTGTCAGAACTTTGTGCCTGTGAAAGAAAAAGTGTCAGCACTTGGTGCATGTGAAAGAAAAAAATGTCAGCACTTGGTGCCTGTGAAAAAAAATGTGTCAGCACTTGGTGTCTGTGAATGAAAAAGTTTCAGCACTTGGTGCCTGTGAAAGAAAAAAGTGTCAGCACTTGGTGTCTGTGAAAGAAAAAGTGTCAGCACTTGGTGCCTGTGAAAGAAAAAAGTGTCAGCACTTGGTGCCTGTGAAAGAAAAAGTGTCAGCACTTGGTGCCTGTGAAAGAAAAAGTATCAACACTTTGTGCCTGTGAAAGAAAAAGTGTCAGGACTTGGTGCCTGTGAAAGAAAAAAGTGTCAGAACTTTGTGCCTGTGAAAGAAAAAGTGTCAGCACTTGGTGCCTGTGAAAGAAAAAAGTGTCAGCACTTGGTGCCTGTAAAAGAAAAAGTGTCAGCACTTGTTGCCTGTGAAAGAAAAAGTGTCAGAACTTGATGCCTGTGACAGAAAAAGTGTTAGCACTTGGTGCCTGTAAAAGAAAAAAATTTCAGCACTTGGTGCCTGTGAAAGAAAAAGTGTCAGCACTTGGTGCCTGTGGAAGAAAAAGTGTCAGCACTTGGTGCCTGTGAAAAAAAATGTGTCAGCACTTGGTGCCTGTGAAAGAAAAAGCATCAGCACTTGGTGCCTGTGAAAGAAAAAGTGTCAGCACTTGTTGCCTGTGAAAGAAAAAGTGTCAGCACTTGGTGCCTGTGGAAGAAAAAGTGTCAGCACTTGGTGCCTGTGAAAAAAAAAATGTTGTCAGCACTTGGTGCCTGTGAAAAGAAAAAGCATCAGCACTTGGTGCCTGTGAAAGAAAAAGTGTCAGCACTTGTGTGCCTGTGCCTGTGAAAGAAAAAGTGTCAGCACTTGGTGCCCTGTGAAAGATAAAGAGCACTTGGTGTCGTGTGAAAGAAAAATCACATACTAGTCCAAATAAAGATGCAGCCTGGAGGTAATGATGCCATGGATTAGTCATAAAGGCATCACACATTATGTTTATGAGTTGGTAAATGCAAAGAAGAAGAAAAAAGGAGCAGAAAAAAAACTAAGAAGAAGAAGAAGTAGATGAAGAACAACAACAACAGAAAACATAAACATGAACAAGAAGAAGAACAGGAAGAAGAAGAAGAAGAAGAAAAAGACGAAGAAGAACAAGAACAAGAATAACGAGTAGAATATGAAGAACATAGACAAGAAGAAAATGAAGAAGTAGAAGAAGAAAAACAAGAATAAGGATAAGAAGAAGAAGAACAAGAAGAAGAAGTAGAAGAAAAAACAAGAAGAAGTAGAAGAAGAAAAGAATAAGGACAAGAAGAACAAGAAGAAGAAGTAGAAGAAAACACAACAACAACAACATGAAAAAAAACATGAAAAGGAACAATATGAAAAAGAAGTAGAAGAATACAAACAAGAAGAAGAAGAACAAGAAGAACAACCAGAAGACAAGAATAAGAAGTATAAGAACAAAAAGAAGAACATGAAAAGGAACAAGAAAGAGCCAGAAGAAAAGAAAAACACAAACAATAATAAAAGCAACATCATGGACAAATTCATAACTATAACAATAAACAATTATTACCCAATGCATTCTGTGGCCACACCTCTGGGGACTGGCAGAGAATGCTGAATGATCTATACATGTAAAAGATTGCAATCGGCAACCACGTGATGGGAATGAACCACCAATCGGCTTTAGTAATCATTTCAGCAAAGTCAGAAGCGAACAATCTGAGTGGTCGATTCACTTGCTGGTGTGTCCAATCAAAATACTTGTCCCCGAGACATTCCACTTGCCCCAGCATGGGTTTTGACCAATCAACGATGTCGTTGTTATACTAAAGAAATACATGACAAATAAGGCAACTAATAAAAATCATAAATAAATATAATTCTGTCTGTATGTATGTGTGTGTGTGTGTGTGTGTGTGTGTGTGTCTGCCTGCCTGTTTGAATATAGGGATGTATGCATAAATGCATTAGTGATAGGGCAGATGTGGTTAGTGCCTTGTGGGAGAGCGTGTACAATTCGGAGGAGCAGATGGATCACCACAGTCTGGTGAGATTGATGCAGTTGGGGGTGACGAGAGGTTCTGGCAGATGCTCGAGGCTCAGAGGAAAGGTAAGACGGACGTTTAATCAGAAAGCTACTGGCACCATTAGTATCAGAACTCTTCGCTGGCTGCTGATGATTGGGACAGAGCGCTTATGGGAATGCCCCGAGTGCTGTGATGTCGGTTCTTGAATCGAATCAAATCAAATCAAATCAAATCATTAGTGTGGGTAGTCATTAATTCTGTGTGGATGTTTGTGTGACTGTGTGTTTGCATACCTAAGATACACACTGTCTTGTTCCTAATGTCCATACCGTGTGGCGTTGGTAGTCATGTCTTTCTACAACCTTCTGTTTCGTGTACTTTCAGTCAACTCTGACACAGATGATCTTCCATAGTCCATACCGTGTGGCGTTGGTAGTCATGTCTTTCTACAACCTTCTGTTTCGTGTACTTTCAGTCAACTCTGACACAGATGATCCTTGATGCCAAAATGTCAAAGCAGCATATTTTATCTCGGTCTCCCTCTGCCTCTCCTCCCCTTCAACTTTTCTACCGTCACGATGTACACCAGTTTTCTCCTTCCCATCACATGACCAAAGGATGTAGAATGTCTTTTTCTGATGTGTGCAATCAGTTATCATTCTGCTATGTTTAGGTAATTGCATATTTTGGAGTGTGTTTGTTGCATATGATGACGTATGCTGTATTTTCTCCTTCCTTAACGATCAACGTTTACCATGTGTCTATTCTAATATAGGTTATAGATAGGACAGTGCGTCTGAGGCCTTCCCCCTGCCCAATAATTTATCTTGTAGGCTCACTCCTGTGAGCCAGATTTTTTGTCTCTGTCTGGCCGAGTCTGGACAATCCCAGTGGCAATAAATTATCCAATCTACTGTTGTGTCTTCATTATGTGGATACAAAAACATGTTAAACAATGACTAGTTGTCGGCTGACTAGCTGAGTAAAAATGCATCTAAACTTACATATTGCTCATATAAGACATCTAGACTTACATATTCCTCATAAAAGAAATCTAGATTCACATATTCCTCATATGACATCAAGACTCACATATTCCTCACATAAGACATCTAGACTCACATATTCCTCACAAAAGACATCTAGACTCACATATTCCTCACAAAAGACATCTAGACTCACATATTCCTCACATAAGACATCTAGACTCACATATTCCTCACAAAAGACATCTAGACTCACATATTCCTCACAAAAGACATCTAGACTCACATATTCCTCACATAAGACATCTAGACTCACATATTCCTCACAAAAGACATCTAGACTCACATATTCCTCACATAAGACATCTAGACTCACATATTCCTCACAAAAGACATCTAGACTCACATATTCCTCACAAAAGACATCTAGACTCACATATTCCTCACAAAAGACATCTAGACTTGTAACGGGTGATCAACTATTATACGAACACACACACACACACACACACACACACACACACACACACACACACACACACACACACACACACACACACACACACACACACACACACACACACACACACACACACACACACACACACACACACACACACACACACACACACACACACACACACACACACACACACACACACACACACACACACACACACACACACACACACACACACACACACACACACACACACACACACACACACACACACACACACACACACACACACACACACACACACACACACACACACACACACACACACACACACACACACACACACACACACACACACACACACACACACACACACACACACACACACACACACACCACACACACACACACACACACACACACACACACACACACACACACACACACACACACACACACACACACACACACACACACACACACACACACACACACACACACACACACACACACACACACACACACACACACACACACACACACACACACACACACACACACACACACACACACACACACACACACACACACACACACACACACACACACACACACACACACACACACACACACACACACACACACACACACACACACACACACACACACACACACACACACACACACACACACACACACACACACACACACACACACACACACACACACACACACACACACACACACACACACACACACACACACACACACACACACACACACACACACACACACACACACACACACACACACACACACACACACACACACACACACACACACACACACACACACACACACACACACACACACACACACACACACACACACACACACACACACACACACACACACACACACACACACACACACACACACACACACACACACACACACACACACACACACACACACACACACACACACACACACACACACACACACACACACACACACACACACACACACACACACACACACACACACACACACACACACACACACACACACACACACACACACACACACACACACACACACACACACACACACACACACACACACACACACACACACACACACACACACACACACACACACACACACACACACACACACACACACACACACACACACACACACACACACACACACACACACACACACACACACACACACACACACACACACACACACACACACACACACACACACACACACACACACACACACACACACACACACACACACACACACACACACACACACACACACACACACACACACACACACACACACACACACACACACACCACACACACACACACACACACACACACACACACACACACACACACACACACACACACACACACACACACACACACACACACACACACACACACACACACACACACACACACACACACACACACACACACACACACACACACACACACACACACACACACACACACACACACACACACACACACACACACACACACACACACACACACACACACACACACACACACACACACACACACACACACACACACACACACACACACACACACACACACACACACACACACACACACACACACACACACACACACACACACACACACACACACACACACACACACACACACACACACACACACACACACACACACACACACACACACACACACACACACACACACACACACACACACACACACACACACACACACACACACACACACACACACACACACACACACACACACACACACACACACACACACACACACACACACACACACACACACACACACACACACACACACACACACACACACACACACACACACACACACACACACACACACACACACACACACACACACACACACACACACACACACACACACACACACACACACACACACACACACACACACACACACACACACACACACACACACACACACACACACACACACACACACACACACACACACACACACACACACACACACACACACACACACACACACACACACACACACACACACACACACACACACACACACACACACACACACACACACACACACACACACACACACACACACACACACACACACACACACACACACACACACACACACACACACACACACACACACACACACACACACACACACACACACACACACACACACACACACACACACACACACACACACACACACACACACACACACACACACATTCATTCGTTTGTGAACGTAAAGTGCATGGGTTTTAAGTGGGTCGGAGATGAGTTAGAGATAGGTAAGAGATAGGTGCATATTTATCTTGTCCTTTTGTTTTGAGTTTGGTGTTGAGTTGTCTAACTTCGGCGAATTCTGTGTTGACCTATCTTGTCCTGTTCTGTCTTATCCTGTCTTGTCTTGTCTTTATCCTGTCTTGTCGTGTCTTTATCCTGTCTTGTCGTGTCTTTATCCTGTCTTGTCGTGTCTTTATCCTGTCTTGTCGTGTCTTTATCCTGTCTTGTCGTGTCTTTATCCTGTCTTGTCGTGTCTTTATCCTGTCTTGTCGTGTCTTTATCCTGTCTTGTCGTGTCTTTATCCTGTCTTGTCGTGTCTTTATCCTGTCTTGTCGTGTCTTTATCCTGTGTGTGTGTGTATTATCCTGTCCTGACCTGTATACAGTCTTCCCTCTTAGTTTTCTCCTGCCTCCCCTCCCCTCAAACTGTCAGTTACAAGAAGTACAGTACCGTACATGTCCCCTTCCAATGATGTATCAAATGTTGAATGTTGATTTTACCCCATGTGGGTTCCAGGAAAACAATAATAAACCCCCTGCCTACCCAAAAGCATGCCGTGAGAGTCGACCTATTGGGAGCATCCTTCTAAGTCGGGGTGCATCTGCCTGAAGGGCAAGGAACCAACTGTCTGCATACAAAAAAGGTCAAATGTGTAAAATGCAACACTCAGGTTTGGGAACCAGACTGTGGTCCACAAGTGGACGAACAACTAGAACTTTCCGCCAGAATTTACAGCTGGTGAACGCGAAGAAAAAGAATGTTAATTTTTGTCTTGTGAGTCGACATTACGGCACTCCCCGCATTCCCATAAGTGCTACATCCCTATCTTCAGCAGTAAACGCAGAGTTCCGTTGGCACTGTAGCATCCTGTATATCCGTCTCGCCTTTTCCTTGAGTGTTGAGCGTCGACCAGATCCCCAGTCACTCCTCGCAGCACTTCTCTCCTCAGACCGTGACGATCTATTTGTGCGCAACCAGATCTAACTGGCGCGCAACCAGATCTAACTGGCGCGCAACCAGATCTAACTGGCGCGCAACGAACCCTTATAATTTCTAGCTTGTTTTCCATTAAATCATCAACAAGTGTGCAGAAACAGCCAGTCTATCTGCCTGATCGTTTCCCAATGCACCACGTGCCAAATGAATGCACTAAATAAAAAAAAAATAAAATAAAAAACTGTGACGATGTGACGAGAAGGCTTATCGTAGGAAATAAAGAAGACGCGCAAACATAACCAAACGTTTCAAACAAAGTCTGTATCAACGGAGTGCTAAATACAACACAAACTGTGACGAGGAAAATTAGCGGACAAGACAACAGAGCTTGTCAACAACCAAGGTTGAAAAAAAAAAAAAAAACCAGAAATACATGAAGGGCTATATGACTAATCAAATTAATTTGAAGGCATCTGGACAAAACACACATACATACACGCGCTCGCGAACACAGCGCAGATTGTATTTAACGCTGACATTTTCCTTTGCCACAAAAAAAAAATGGTTTTACTATTTATTATTACTTTATACTATTTATAACAAATACAGCACTCGGTTTACTTCTCGAACACATTGAACAGAAAGCCCGCTGCATGATTATGTCACTCATGGAGAAACTGAATCATGTAAATGCTAACAGGCACCAGTCCTACAATGCTGGCTGCGCACGCAAATCCCCGCCACCTTCGCCCCCACTCCCAGCAAAGAGCCGAGGAGGAAAATTTCACGTGATTCTCCAGTGTAATTGTCACCACTTAACGCTTACACATGCAGACTGATCCGCTGCTTTAGAATGAGTAAAATACGAGAGTGATGTTTAAAGCTACAGGGAGTAAGCAGAACAATAGATAATTTTATAGCTGTGGTTAATATGTAGAACATTAGATAGTTTAATAGCTGTGGTAAGTAAGTAGAACAATAGATAGTTTTATAGCTGTGGTAAGTAAGTAGAACAATAGATAGTTTTATAGCTGTGGTAAGTAAGTAGAACAATAGATAGTTTTATAGCTGTGGTAAGTAAGTAGAACAATAGATAGTTTTATAGCTGTGGTAAGTAAGTAGAACAATAGATAGTTTTATAGCTGTGGTAAGTAAGTAGAACAATAGATAGTTTTATAGCTGTGGTAAGTAAGTAGAACAATAGATAGTTTTATAGCTGTGGTAAGTAAGTAGAACAATAGATAGTTTTATAGCTGTGGTAAGTAAGTAGAACAATAGATAGTTTTATAGCTGTGGTAAGTAAGTAGAACAATAGATAGTTTTATAGCTGTGGTAAGTAAGTAGAACAATAAAGGATTTAGTAGCTACATTGTTAGTAGTACAATAGAGGATTTTATAGCCACAGTAAGTGAACAATAAAGGATTTTATAGCGACAGTAAGTGAACAATGGAGGATTTTATAGCGACAGTAAGTGAACAATGGAGGATTTTATAGCGACAGTAAGTGAACAATGGAGGATTTTATAGCGACAGTAAGTGAACAATAGAGGATTTTATAGCGACAGTAAGTGAACAATAGAGGATTTTATGGCGACAGTAAGTGAACAATGGAGGATTTTATAGCGACAGTAAGTGAACAATAGAGGATTTTATGGCGACAGTAAGTAAACAATGGAGGATTTTATAGCGACAGTAAGTGAACAATGGAGGATTTTATAGCTAGAGTAATTTAGTGAACAATAGAGGGTTTTATAGCTACTAGGGCTGTACCGAATAGTGATTTTCACTTTTCGGCCGAATACGAATAGCGGGACCAAAGATTCGGCCGAATACGCATACGAATAGTGTATCATCATAATCATCAGGTGCCTTGCCGACTGGCGTGGGCG